>JAEQBH010008471.1:0-59720 GCA_016808115.1 Tetrastigma voinierianum | reverse complement strand
CTTTTTCTCTCATAAAGAAACCGACTTAGGCACTGGGAGAGGCCACTGCGAAGCCGCGCCGACCCCTTCTTCTTGTTTTTGCAGAGGAGCCACCTCTAAGCCCGCACCAGCGGTCGCAGCCGATCCTACTTCGCCCCACACCCAGAGCCCGCGATCCAGTCACCGCAGCCCCGCCGGTTCCGCCCACCGACCCTATACGCCGAGCCCCGGCCGAAAAGGCTTCATCATTGCGCCGCTTCACTGAACGACAGCCTCGTATAAATATAACTGATTTCTCCCATCGATGGTATCGACTTGGAACACAAGCTGGAGCAAAGCTAATCCTCTAAGGATGCGACCAACCAGTAACGCTGACACCACCTCCCACTGCTAGGAAACAATGCAGCCAACACTGACGAGGTGGAGGCACCCGCCTCACACCAATCAACGCCCAATGTAAGAGTTAGAACAACCTCACTGCATGGATGCGACGACTCGGAGGTGCGACATACTCAGCAGAAGGCCATGACGCCCCCTGAAGGACAACACAATACCCGCACAACCCGAAGGTCAACGTATGAATCCAAACGAGCCCTGGGGCACGGACCACATCTAGCCCCTGGAGGGGAAGGCAACGGAGCAACACTGTGAGAGTATGCTCGGGGATGTGAGAATCAGCGCCACCGGGCCAAACACAGAGCAGGAGAATCAATCACGGGAACAGAGGTCTCAATAAATTTCCAACAAGAGCCTGGCCAGAGAGGTAGTGCAGAGGATCGCTACCCTAACACTATGGATACTTTGGTACAACAACCAGTCACCCCACACACCGAGGTCACGTCTACTGAGGAGTCGATCAATCCTAGGCTATATCACACTCTACCACGCCGGAGCCCAAAGAGCCTCACTTCGATGGTCTGCCCCACCAAGACAGTCACGCCACCCGAGGAGTCGATCACCAATCTATCGCCACTCGCCACGCCGCCGGAGCCCAAAGAGCGCCCACTTCACGAGTCCGTCTACTCGTACGTGCTCACGCTACCCGAGGAGTCGATCAGCTCAGCATAGATCACCACTACATTACCTGAGCTCCAAGAACACTTTGACGAGTTCATCTACTAAATAAGAAGTCACGCTACTCCGAGGTCGATTAAGCCCGGGATATATCGGGCCACCCGCCACGCCTCCGAGCCCGGGGCCAGACCACTTCACGAGTCTGCCTAATTCCGCACAGGCTCACGCCTACTTAAGGAGTCGGATCACACAAAGTTATATCGCCACTCACAGCCGCTGAGTCTAATAGCTCACTTTGACGCAGTCTGTCTACTCTAAGACCGGCCATGTACCCTAGAACCGCCTTGACTTCGCATCCAGTCGACTCCGGAGCTCCAACAAATTTCACTTTGACGAGTTTGTCTACTCTACACCGTCATGCAACTAGAAATCACTTGACCCGGAAGTCACCGACTTGAGCCCAACAGCTCACATTGACGAGCCCAACCATTCTACACGGGCCATGCAAACCAAGGAACTCGGCCCCACCTCAGGCAAATCACCGACGGAGCTCAAGAGCCTCACTCGACGTAGCCTCAACTATTATACCTAAGCCTCACAACTAAAATCAGCTTTGACTCAGCAATCACCGACGTGAGCCCAATGTACCACATTGACGAGCTCAATTATTCTAATCGCATGTAAATTGTGACATCAGCTCAACTCGTGCAATCACCGACGGAGCTCCAATAGCTCACACCGACGAGTCAACCAACATAAGGCCATGTGTACCTACGAGGTTTGACTCAGCTTAGAATTATTAGCGTCCAGGAACCCAACAACATAATTTGACAAGCTCAACCGCCCACCTCAGGCCATGTAACCCAAAGCACATCGTGAAGAGCGCAAGTAGAGATGAAAGAAGAAAAGTGCAAAAATGAGTATTCATTAAGGACAAGGCTACATATGTCTTGGGTCCCAAACCCAACCAAAATAAAAAAAAGAAAAAAAGAAAAAAAAGAAAAGTATAAAAGCCAACATCGGACAGGCGGAAACATGCACAGGAGATCAAGCATCAGAAGGAGAAGCGGAAGGTGAAGAAGTGGGACGGGCTCCTCACGTAAGTGCCCTGCCTTCCAGGATAATTAGCAGAGAAGGACCCCTCATCCTCCTCATCGCTGGGAAGGTCAAAGTTGAAATCCATGCCAGAATAGGCATTGATGAAATTCTTCCGAGCGCAAGCCACCCAACCCATTGAGTAGAAGCCTCAATTTCGCCTCCAATAACTTCGCCCCGCCGAGCCACCAAAGTTATTTGGTCGATGAAGATCCCTTATCGTAGCCCGCGACACTTCCGCATTCACCAGCTGACCGCCGCTGGGCTTAGCGACGAGCCTCTTTCTGCTCGTGGACGAGCCTCGCCCACCAGCCAGCCATCTTATCACGCATCGCCTGATCGTGACGCGAATTCTTCCTGGGGACTTCGGCCTGCCTCGGGATGTGAGTAGCTCATCCCTAACCATCCAAGTTCATATCAAGTGACTGCACCCATTCCTAGCCTCCATCAAGTCAGTTTCGCACAACCCCTTAAATCATCCCGAATCGCTCGAAGCCCGCTCTTCAAACCCGCCCTGCTCCAGCCCGTCTTCCTTCCTACCCTCACCCGAGCACGCGCCGACGCGGGTATGTTTCGGGACGATTCAGCATCACCGTTCCTCGCTCATACGCTGCACCCGACCCAGCACCCTCACAAATTTCGCTCGATGCAGGAAGCCAATTCGCCTTATAAGCCCGTCGCTTTTAGCATGACTCTTCGCTTAGTCTGCCTTCGGCTAAAACCCTCTCAAATGAGTAGCCACCTACACATCCAAAGATAGAATCAAATATCTAATGCAAGTTCGAAACTCAACTCAAAATGGAATCAAATATGACAGGTACGGAACTTACTGAGCGAATTTCGAGATGTGTGGCCAAAGCCTCATCAACGGCAACAGAACCGACCTCTTGAGACTTAATCCTTAAGAATGGACGACCGTGCCCGCCGCGAAGTTCCCAGATTGCGGAAGTAAAGAGTCCCCATCTCCGCCAATTTCGATTCCCATCTTCCTCCTCGCTTCGCCCTTCGAGAAGGTGACCTAACCTCCCTCGCTGGCGTTCCAGACGCAGACGGGCGTGACCGCCAACGGCCGCTCAACGACCCCACTGGGACCTTCTACCTCCGCAAATGCGACCTGCACGGGGATTAACTCAAAACTATAGAGCCTTAACCCGTCCTGCTTATGGACTTTAAGAGACGGAGAAGATGAAGATGCCCCAAACTTTAACTTTGACCAAAGTATGGCCCATCTTTCAACTGAGTCCGAGGTTTTTCGCTCGCTCCGGCTTCCGAGACACCATCTCCAATCCGCCGGGGCCCCCCTGGGTTTCATGAGGGCTCCAAACGAGTAACATCCACTTGATCAGCTCCCGCTTAAGGACGGCAGAATGACACTCAGCCAACGCCAACGCTATGATGATCTTCGCCACAGATCAACTGGCACCCGTGAAGATGTAGATGCATGTAATCGAGATACCCAGTTGGACTACGCATGTTAGCAACTGGTGAAACAGAACACTACTAAGATTCTCAGGAGTGGTCCAAGCCACCGGAACGCCCAGGGTGTCGTCTTTGTCGAGAGGGTCATATTCCTAATTACGACCGCTAACGAAGAAGTAAATATCCCTTCCACAAATTCGTGTGGGAGATGAAGACTAAAATCACCAGAGGAGCTTTAACGCCTAGTGGGAATAGAGGTAAAGAAAGCCCTGATGTCTCCCTTCACTAAAAAGGTAAAGAGCGCGGCTATGCTACGACACCGAGCCCCGTCCCAAAGAAACCAACAAACCAAATCTCAAGATACCCCCAACCATCGGGCGCGAGTTGAGAAGGATTGCATCAAGTGCTGCAAAACCCCTTTTATGAAAGGATGCAGGGAAACGAAGACCAAGATCGAATGCCACTTCAAGAAGCACACCATCTTGGCAGCAGACCACATAGAGGGTCAAAACCTAGGGATCTCACCCCGAACGCCGAAGGGAGGCCGACAACGCCCGCAAAAGGTGGCCCCATATGAAGAACCGACCTTACAGTCCCACTCGCTAAGCATGCCGAACGAAAGATCAGTATCTCTCGACTCTGTGGTATTTAATCGTATTCACTTTCCCTTACTCCCTTGTCCAAGGGGAAGAGGAGGACCCGGGGCACCCCCGTTCAACTCGACCGAGCGATCAAGATGACCGCGCCTGCCTAAACCAGCACAACAAGAGTCACCATCGATACGCCAGAGAAGAAGAACGACCACCCATGATGAAACAATAAAACTCATAACCCAACCCGAAAGTAATCTCGTCGATCGAAAAGAGACCAAGGAGATAAAGACGCAGTGGACCCAAGAATACAACAGAAAAGGCTATCCCAAGAAAGACACCAGAGAAAGACTCTGCAAAAAAAAAAAGCTCGCATTGCATGGCTAAGAGGAGAAAGAAGTCCGAACTCGGCCAAAGGCTAAAAGAAAGGGTCCTAGGAAGGTAGAGGCACAAAATGTGAGGATGTCCGCTAAAGAAATGTAAGAAACTAAAATGAGCATAAACCGGAAGTTTCATCATTATCATAAGACAAATGACGACGCACTCAAGCCCTAACTAATCCAAACTCGAGCGCATGTGGAACGCAGACCCAAAGCGAGACACGCATGTACCTTACCCACGTGACGTGCATACAAGGGCTAGTGGCAACCGATAGGTTAGGAAAATATATGCCTACAGCCCATTAGCCAGGCCCAAGAAAGAGACCAGCCCAACATTCAGGCCCATTCGCTAAACCCCAAAGGAGAGGTATGCCCATTGCACTTCATCTAAGCTTTGGGTGCCGCCGTAATGAGGGTCCAACCCACTTAAATTTCAAAGACCGATTATGGAAAGTCTCCCATGTGTACGTAAAATAGAATAATCCTTAATAATATATTATTCCGCAATCCAACCGCACTCTCACCAATAAAGAAAGAAAGACAATAATAGATCCTCATCAAATCCGATCCCCCAATAAGGAAGGAAGATTATCCCAAATAAACTACTCTTTCTATATCCAGTACCAAATCCGATATCGATAATAACAAGAATATCCTATATCCAATGGAAATCCTAATCCTAGTCACCATCCAACCTGACAATACATTATAAATACAAGGCCACCCCATCGTGAAAGGTAAGCCAATGCTAATGCCCATAATCGATACGCAGATCTTCACACGAAGAGCTCGCCTCTATAATATCTTTTTTTTTCTCTCGTAAAGAAACTGACTTGGGGTGATCTGAAGGCCACGCGAAGTCCCCGCCGACCCCTTCTTTTCTTTTTGCAGAGGAGCTCAGCCGGTCTCAGAGGACTAGCGGCTGCAACGATCCCATTTCCGCCTGCCAACCAGAGCCCGCGATCCACCCCACCGCAGCTCGGTTCCACCCAACGCCCCCATACGCTCCAAATTCCCGCCTACCGAAAAGGCATCATCACCCTCATTTTCTTTCTTTTGAAAGCTTTGCCTTATACCTAAACCTCTTTTATAATTTGGTTTTGTAATCGCCAATCCTAATTCACAAGAAGCTCTTTCTTCCTTTTGTCCATGTTAGACCACAAAATGCCTTTCTCGCAAAGGTCATGATGAAAGGTCTCCCTTTAATCTTATATGAACTTTTATTGTCAGCAAAGTTGAAGTCAAATGTTTTTTCTTACGATAATTTTTTTGATTGATAATTTTTTAATTCTTTTCCCCGTTGAACTTGAACTCGTCCCCTCCTTATGCCCAACCTAACCCTTAACCACCGAGCTAATCTTAGTAGCGAACTTTCGAGGGTTTTCATTTGAACATTCAATATTGACGTTGAAAATAGCTGTATGATATGAATTAGAACCTTATATATTTTTAGATGGGAACTCACTTAAAACATTAGCCTATAAACATAAAAAGTTGAAAACTTTATTACAAAGGTACTTACCAACAACACACAACTAGTTATCAAAAAAGAAAAACACATAAAAGTACATATCCCAAGTAAAATTTAAAATAAAATTATATCGAAAGTGTAAGTTTATTTTGAAGAATTATGTAATGAACCTATACATTAAACTCTATTTTGTTAAATTGTTCTTTCCAAAAACTCTAGTATTCAATCTTTTATATGGTATAATATAATTTAAAATCTTTAAATCCTCAAGTGTCTTTCTTGAAATTTGTTATATATTATTCTATACTTCATCCTCTGATACGAAGTGCATCTATGCATATGAGCTTATGTAGTTTTTCTCTATATAAAAATGTATGGTACATGATACAGATAAAATAGAAACCATGCATTTTAGATGAGTTAAAACCAATGAATTTTACCTCGCTTTCTTCTTTTTTTTTAATTTTAAAATGGAGCTCCTAGAGTTGTTTTGTGTTAGTTTTCTAGTGATGGGCAAGTCTAAGTGATTTTGACTTGCCTTGGAAAATTTTTTTCACTGACCTCGGCTGATTCTTTCGCTCGATTCAACAAATTATTTTTTCTTCAAGAAATACTTTTAATAAGATTATTTCAATATAAATAAAAAACTTATATACTTTTCTGATTATACAAAGCTGCTTCAATTTCATTTCAAAATCAAGAAAAAATTCAATAGTTATTTCCCGCTGCTGAGCTAGCTAGCTGTATGGATCTGCAGTAACGTTTATGCAAAACACCATTTCTAAGGATTTTGCATTCTTTGTTGATCTGTTTGATATGTTACAGGTGCTAGATGAGCAGTATGGATCTGAGGTGTTGGTCAGCAAGCAGTGGAGTTACTGCTTACTGTTATCCAAGATGTTTGTCTATTGCAGGTGGTATACAAAGGTAATTGTCTTGGCTTGTTAAGTGAGATATTAAGTGAGTCAGTTATCTCAACTGTACTATATGGCCTCTTTCTAAGCCCTTACTTAAAAGAGCATAACTTTGTCTTACTAGTCTTTGCAAATTATCAACACCTCGGTGTGTTCGTTGTTTTTTTTTTTTCCCCATTTTGGCAAGTAAAATTGAGCTTGTTCTGATATAACACCCTTGACTTTGAAACTTGCCTACTTTAAACCCAGACCTCATCCTTAAAAGACAGTCTTTAGATTGTAAGCAATAGTCTTGAAATGTTTCTGCTATATTTGGATTTCCGAGTACATATTGCTTCAAATTATTGGAGTTGTTTCCCTTAGGGACACTTCATCATCTGAAAATTTTTGATGTGATATATACTTCTAGCCAACCACACGTTCACTGGCAGAAGTGGAAGATTCTCCTGATTTGACTGCTACCATCAAAGTAGCATTGGTTAGAAAGACCCTTGCTTGGTTAACGGGAATCATTCTAGTTGTGTCGACTCTTTAGGTGAGTTTTCTCATTTCTGTTAAGACCTTTACTGATTTCTGCTTGAATTATATTATCTCTGGAAAGAAAATAAAACCCATAACTGCAATTCTGATCATGTATACAGCAATGCATTCATTATATATATTTGTTTGAACAATAAATCTGGAGTCTTGAAACATTTATTTCTATTACTTTGTCTAATAATTGATATGGAGGATGTGAGAAATGATAAAAGAAGACCTGACGAAATAGAGTTGCATTTTAAAAATTATTGTCGATTTTCTTGTTAGCAGTTAAAAAGAAAACCAGTAAGTTAAAAAGAAAACCAGTGTTTTAGTGGGGAATACTATGCACAAGTTAAGCTGAGTGCAATAAACCTATTCTCTATTTTTTTGTGTCATATCCATCATCTCCTTCTCAGTAATACTGCTATTGGCAAAGCAAGAAGGCTACACAATGCATGCCTTGAATTCAATATATAAAAAAAAAAGAAGCTCCACTGGGATTGTTGGCAAAATTCATTGTGCATTATCAGCTCCTTTTAGAACGTCGAACAGCATAATACACCATGATGATGGATCTTCTTAATCATCTTTAAACATGGTTGTAGTACACACCATGCTTCAGCCATTAAGGCTACTAACGAATAAAAGTTTGTTTCATCTATTTAGATGATGTAAAACAAACAGGTTCTTATTTTAAAGCTTAGAATAGAATCTAAAAGAACTTCATTGGGGTTTCTAAGAAGAAGATTTGGTGTTAAGACAGACAAACTTAGCTCATTCAAGTAGGTCAGGTGTGGCAAAGGTACTCATCTTTTGGTTTGTTATGTTCCTGCAGATCTTCTGAATATGCCACTGACGAGGGACACTCTCTCGTATTCTGTTCAAGGAGTGGGAGGGGAAGACTGTAGTGTGGATACTACAAAGCTATTCTGTTCTGTTATAATTTGTGTATTTGGTGGTTTTTGTTTGATTTCACTCACCCTCTTATTCTCTTAAGATTCTGCTGAATAATGAAAGATGAGGATTCAGTAGCCCTGCCTCTGTTTGAGGGAGAATTGGATCTAGCTCTTGAATCAAGGCACTTTTTCACATTCATTCATTCATTTGTATGTGTGTGTAAATTAAAAAAATTAGGTGATAATTTACAAATTGGTTTGTGAAATATTATTAAGGTTCTGTTCAAAATGTTTGATTAAATAAAATTCTTGTTTTGCAGTTTGGAAATTTTTTAATTAACTGTATATATTTTTATATTATAAACATGTTTTAAAATTATTCTACTCAGAATACTGTTTTTAATTATTTGTTTAAAATAAATCTAAAAATAAGTGAATATAATACTTTATTTTAATTATCTTTATATTATTATTATTTTAAGAATAAAATTTAAAATATTTGTGAAGAATTTCCTGAACATATCTTTAGTCAATTATTTTTGCCCTCATGAGTTTTTTAGGTCACTGTCACGTAATAACTCTCATTTAAAAAAAAAAAAAAAAACAGAACTTATATGACATCTTTTAAAGGTATGTTTTTCATTTAAAATTTTTATATCATTTCGATAGACTAGGTGAACTTTGAGGTTCACCCACCCATAAAACATAATCCTCCCTATTTCTTATATTTCCCCAATCAGTCATAAGAAAGCAAATTTGTAAAATTAGATTACTTCTTTTAATAAAACTATTTTTTTTCTTAAATGTGATTTATAATGAAAATTTTGAATTATTATTTTCTTTCTGCCCTACTTTGATGCAGAAGTCATCATTATCTACAAAACCTAGTGAGCGGTTTCGGGCTTAGGGATTTTTAGCTTTGATTTTCTATATGGTCGCTGAAGAGATCCCAAACTTGGCCTTCCCTTTAGTGTGGTTGGTTTCATGGTAATGAGTACAAATCCTAAAATTGACAATGATTAGAGAATTTTTGTCGAGACCCTCAATGTTTTACTAAGAGCATGTTTCAAGACATCGAAAATATCGGATATCGGTTGCTAAATTTACAATTTACTTCAAAATTGAAAGTCGGTTGGGAGAAATATAGAGAAAATATTGGAAAAATCAGCGATATATCGAATGTCCACAACACGCGTGACTGAAGTTCCACGACACCGGTAAAAAGTAGAAGGAGAGTTGTCGATATAATGCCATATCTCCATTGAATTATCATCATTTTGAATTTAACGCCTCAAAATTTTGCCTTGATACCATGCTGTATCTATATTATTCATAAATTTGGATTTCTAGAATTTAATGTGATACTACATAATCTAATATCACTATGGAAATTTGTTATATAAAAGAAAATAAAAATTAAATAATTTAATATCTAGGTAATCCGCTGGCAAACTTGGAAACTTAAAAGAACAGAAAGCTTGTTTAATGTAATATTAAAACCTCATATTTTATCTAAACCATAATAATATCCTAAAATATATTTTAATATATTATCTATCTTTATATTTTCATTTATATTTAATTATCAGTAAATTATCTATAGATATGAATATTAAAATAAATTATATATTTTAATTGAAACAATGATTCTTTAGTATTAAATATATCTCATTTAATTCTCATCTTAAACTTATTATAATTTCCTACTTATATTTATACATTTACTTTGTTTCACTTACACATTGAAATATAAAATGTGTGATTTTTTTCAAAAGTTGCCAATATATAATAATAATAACCGCCATGCCTCTCAACCCACCTTAGGGCATGATCATCAATTCACACCCCTGCCTCACCAAGGTTTGAAGTGAAACGACACTAACTTTCCTTGTAACTAGATTTTGTCAAACTACCAACACATTGTTCAAAGTGAATACCAATTTCAAATTCATACCCTCCAAATCTAAAATTTCATGCCGACAAAAATTACTTAAATATCCAAATCTCAATTATGCATAGCCATATAAAGCAACTAAAATATAACAAGATCAGATCTCCCTAAATCCAACTTTATACTAATATAAAAACGAATGTTATCATTCAAGGACTTTTCTCATTTCTAAACCCAACATTTCACATAAACATGAAACTTATTAATTCAACATGATCCAAATATAAAGTTCTAATCAAATCCTAATGACACTTAATCCCCAACCTAGCTATCACTCATCATGAAACTCAAAAGCAATTTAAAATATCAATGGGAGGAGCTTAAGCCTTCAATAAGAAATACTAATACATTTTCATGGATAAAAATAAACGTATAACAAATAGGAGATGTTTTTCATCAAACTTAGATTCAAAATATACATAACATTAACAAAATTTACTTCAAAACACTCACATTCAATTCAAATCGCCTACATCAAATGTGATCCAAACAATTTTATATCAAATTTCGATTCAAACACTTTCATATCCACCAAAATCAACATGCATTTCAAATATATTTTCCTGGGTCATCAAATATCAAATGGTGCCTGTACTCTCATGACTTCATGAATGACTAGTCGCAAAATGTTTTTAAGTGGATCAAACCAAACACTATTAGCACTAGTAACTTCTAACCAAAACCCTAGAGGTTGGGGTTCAAATCATTACATTCGCCAGTGGGAATGTAAAGGTCAACTATTATTCCATGACAAGGGCCGAAGAGTCAACTATTATTCCCAAGTGACAGTACGAACTAAATCCAAAGTCAAATATTTCCATTCAAAAGTTCAAATTACAAAACATCATATCTCCACATTTTCTTTCAGAAACAAATAAATCTAAAAGGCAACTACAAAACTACTTTTTGATCAATGGATAATCAAATAAATAAAAAGTAAAACTTTTCATAAACCAAGATTTATATATAATTTAGTTAAAATACTTTCACCTCAAATGAAGTAAAAAATAAACAATTTTCTTTTAAAGATCCGCATTAATATCCCCTTTCTTTACCTCAAAGGAGCAACTCAAAAGCTTTGAAAGAGCTTAACCAAGAATTTCACTTCAATGAAATATTTTAAACAATAAGGAAGTAAATCATCATCATTACTTATTTATTCTTAAAACTTTCCTAATTTGATATTGTGACGTTAATAAAACCGAGGTCCATCGACAACCACAACCCATGGGACACTTTCCCTGTGAAATCGCGTAACCCGACATACCAATGAAACGGAGAGTCTCTTGTAATGGGAGTTCCACCATATACAAACCCCGTCACAACAATCAACTTGTGGTTCACATCGAGTCCATACAATTAAAATGAGTAAAAATGGCCACTTGGGCCCCTGCATTAATACTCATAACAAACATACCAACTATATACCATAGTTCAAGAGTTAATACATTACTCTTAATACCAACATATATTAAAATTATAAAATTCTAATACATGTCATACAACAATAGTGGGTTTACAGCCCATTCTTCTCAAAACCACTGAACAGTGCCGCCTTCCGCGATCGCTCCCTCGTGACTAAATGGTGATCCCTCTGGTCAGGTGAGCAAAGTCTAGTGTAGATAATTTCCTACATGGTTACTCCCACCTAAGTGCACACATGCATGGCAAACAATCATCTGCCACTCTATGAACCTACTCGAATGTTTACATGCCCAACCCATGTCTCGAGTCCTCACCGACTCCCTCACACTTGCCTAAGCCATGTATGAGAAAACCATTTCCAAACAAAGGTATTTGTTTTTAACCGTGAACAACCCTCCGATATAAATAGGGACCGACCCGAGTAATTTATTTTGTCGACAACCTCCGATGTAAATAATTGTAATAATTACGATTGATATTTTGTATGGACAACCTCCATGTATATCAACCAATATACTCCAAGATTGAGATTAGATGGATAACCCCTCCGATGTATCTCAATCGGGTCGACCCGACGATAGATATTTTATAGTGGACAACCCCTCCGAAGTGTTGTAATGGACACACTCCTCGATAATTATTATTATCAGTCAACCCTCCAAACAATTCTCTAAGAAACCACCATGCACTCACTCCTATTGTTCTAGTAATTTCAAACAAGATAATGAACGATTTATGCCAATTCCAATACGCTCATGCTAATATATTCACATGCATATATATTAACATAATTAAATCACATAAAACATGTTATGCACCACCATCAACTACACCAAAATTAGCCTACTCACACTAACAAACACGAAAGCAATCCATTCTTGGAATCACTCAACCAAACACATTTTCACACAAAATTATTTCGTGTCACTCATTCATATGAATGCGAAACCTCGAGTTACTGTTCACAATCACTCAATTATGAATTTTTCCACTTAAGCTCAAAGCTTTCTTTGAGACCGAATTTACAACCTAAAACAAGCCTGTAACATTCCTGATCCATTTACATGGCCTTAGACAAAGATTAACGCAAGTGGGAAAAGATCCCTACCTCTTGGAGTTGTTAGAACTCCACCAAATTGGTGCCCACGCGTAACCCTCCCCTCATAGAACAACTTTCCTTCTTGCTCCGTTGAAAACCGACGGTCCGATCGGCTGGAATCCTAGAGAGAAGCTACTCCCTCTCTCTCTAAAAACATCAAAACCTAAGCTACTGCATCTCCTCCCCTTCTCCTGCACGTTTTGGCTTTTCAATTTGGAGAAGATGACCATTATTCAAAATTTTTTCTTATTATCTCATTAAACTTTCACTTAATTCCCATTATGTCCATTATTCTAGATTTTTGACACTTGGCACTATCTAAGCCGCCCATTTCCATCATATCTCTACTCATGCAACATGTGTCACATGAGCATGTAATAGGTGACTCTTTGTCACATCATTGTCGCTTTTACTCAAGACCCGATATCCTGACTCGAAAAACGTAAATTTCGACCATCCTTGTAATCTCGACGTAGAAGCACTCGCAGAGACGATTCCAACGCTTGAAGTCCGCTTTCTGCCATCCGAGATCTATAAAATTTTGGATTTTTATCGAAACGACCGCTTACCCTTTTTCCGAAATCCGGAATTTTTTCGTCTTAACATTCTCCTCTTAAAAGGAATTTCGTCCCTAATTATGTACAATCATCGAAACACATGCATATGCAACGTGCACTCTACCATGCATAAACTAGTCATTTAAATAATGACTAAACCACGTACCTTCATCCCTAAACAAGAAGGGATAGGTTGCCCGCATCGTCTCCTCGCGCTCCCACGTTGACTCCTCCACCTTACCTGGTCGCCATAGCACCCCTCACTAACCTCACAACTTAAGGTCGCAAAACCCGATCACGACTATCCATAATGCACACCGTCCCTCCTCGAAGGTCCCATCCTAAGTCAACTTCAATCTCTGCCCAATCCACTACATGAGCTGGATTGGGAGTGTACCTACTTCCGAAAGTACGGGAGACGGAAATACCTCATGGACACTCGAGCATGTCATGGTAATCCAACCCAGACGCATAAAGGTTTACTCCCTCTGAAAAGTATCCCGAAGGGCCCAATAAACCCCACGATACTCGCTTCCCCTCGTCAGCCGAACCCGACCACTCTTCAGTATCACCTCAAGAAGACGTGATCTCCAACCTCGAACTCTAAGGGTCGACGTCAGATATCCGCATAACTCTTCACGGCCTGAAATGCGAGAGACGTTGTCGTATCAAGCTCACCTTCTGAGGTGTCTCTAATCAGATCAGGACCAAAGGATGGAGCTCTCTCCTCACCTCGTCCAACATAATCTGATCCGCATGGCCTCCCATACAATGCCTCGTATGGTGCCATCGCATAATTACCGTAAACTATCATAGGCGAATTTACTTAAGGAAAGTGCTCTTCCCACTACCCTTATGATCCGTGATGCATGCTCGCAAATATGTCCTCTAACACTCAGATAGTCCTCTCTGACCGACCATTCGTTCACAGGTGAAAATTGTACTCCATGGTCACCAGGTTTACAAATTGAAACTTCTTCCAAAAGTGCTACTGTAAACCTCGGGTCCTCTATCCGACACTATGGATACCGGTAATTCCATGTAGCCCCACTATCTCCGAACGTACAACCCGCAGAATCTCTCCAATGTTAAGGTCAACCACGCCTAGAAAATGTGTCGACTTCGTGGAGCCTGGCCCACTCATCACCCATACCGCATCATGTTCAGGCTCGTGAAAGGTCACAAAATCCATCGTGACATGCTCCCACTTCCACTCAACCGCTCCAATGGCCGGCGGCTCACCGGGTCTCGTGCTCACTAACTCCGCCGACACATGAGACATCGTCGAACAAAGTCCCCTACGTGTCTCTTCATTCCGCTCTAGTGTAATACCGACAAACGAAGATCCCGTACATCTTCGTGCCCCGGATGCACGGCAACCGAGCAGTGAAACCGAGAATCTCCTCTCCTAAATTGATCAATTGGGAACCACTACCCATCCTCTATACCGAAGACTACCATCCACGTGGGATCTACCCAACCTCGTCACCGTACTCGACTGCATCTTGGCCCCGATGGACACTATCTCCCCGGTCCCGCCCCTGACTCAATCACCGGCACTCCACAGTGACCAGCCACTAAACTCCCAACATACCTCTCTCGAGCCCGTCAGGATATCAGAGCCCGCACTGCTCCACAGTCTCGAGCATCCGCCACTCCCGGGAAGCTATACTAGCTAATGCTTCCCGTGACTTCCGACTGAGTGCATCAGCCACCACATTTGCCTTACCAGGATGGTAATGCAAAGTGAAGTCATAATCCTCTAGGAACTCCATCCACTAAGGCGCCAGCGTCGAGGTCTCGTCTACAAGAAAATATACTTCACTTTTATGGTCCGAGTACACTTCGAACTCTTCGCTATATAGTGGGCGCCAAATCTTCTGCGCTTAAGACTACTACCGCAACTCGATGTCGTGGTGTGGGGTAATTCGCCTCATGATTCTTCAACCGACGGAATCATAAGCTACTACTCCTCTCGGATCGTGACCAAAACACATCCTAGCCCCGCCCTCGAGGCATCACAATACACTCAGGAAATTTCGTCCCCTATCTCGGGATCATCAAGATAGGAGCCGAAATAAGTCTCCTCTTCAACTCGGAATGCTCGCACGGGTCATCCTAATCAAATCCTCGACCTCCTTCCGGTCACCTCATTACAAAAATGTTAATCGAGAAATCCTCAATGAATCTCCTATAGTGCCAGCTAATCCCAAGAAACTACGTATCTCGAAGATTGACTTCGGCCTCTCCCAACTCATCACTACCGACGCCTTCAGTCCACCGACATGCTTGATGTCGACACCACGTGTCCCAAAATCTCACCTCAAGAAGCCAAAACTCAGACTTACTGTCCTGGCGCATAACCGATGGTCTCTCAACAAATCAGAACATTAATCCTCAAGTGATACCTATGCTCCCACTCGACCGGGAGTAGATCAAAATGTCATCCATGAAGGCTACGACAACCGATCCAAATAGGTTGAATACCTTACGCATGAGGTCCAAGGAATTACTACTGCGTATCTGCTAGTTCAAAGGCATCACTCAGAAACTCAAAGTGCCCATAACGCATCCTAAACACCGGCCTTAGGGATATCCGCCTCCCTTAACCCCCGCCTGATGGGTAACCAGCGTGAAGGTCTATCTCTCGTATAGACTCAGCCCTCAACTGATCAAACAAATCATCAACCCTGCACGGGTACCGATTCGATCAGAACCCTGTTCAATCGCTCCTAGTTAATGCACAAATAAAGGGTCTTGTCTTCTTTCTTCGCAAATAGAACCTGAGCTTATTAAGTGTCTCTGCCTAATGAACCCCTTGCCCAAAGAGGGGCTCCTAGCCGGACTCGAAGTTCCGTGAACTCAATCGGTGCTATCCTACGCGAGTCATGTAGATAAAGTAAAGTACTGTATAACCTAATAATCAAGTCTACAACCTCTATGGAGGCAATCCAGAGTCTCATCCGAAAACATCCCTTATACTCCGCAAACTACTCGAGGTAGATCTAAGTCCCGGCCTCACTCGTCTCCTCCAAGGTAAGGCTTGCTACCAACCCGCTAACCGTCCCTTCTAGCGGGAAGATGCCCCGCCACTCACGTAAACTGTGCAGCTACCTCTAATGACTAGGAAATTCATGTGGAGCGGTTCGCATTAAGCCATGCGAACCTCGTATAAAATTTTTTCCTTTTTCCAACTTATAGTTTAGTAAAATCTCTGGCAGCATATCACCAAATATGATTATTATATTCCAATTTCAGATACACAATTTTACATTTTTCCAAAATATGGCAACCAAAGAATTGCTCTTACAAAAGAGCCTCAAGCTCACATTTCCACAAAATTACACTATGTACATACATATGCTCCATTATACAAATTCAAAGTATTTCCTTACATAATATTATTAATAACAGCACTGATTCTAAGTCAAGAGAATCCTAATATGCTCCAGCGTCCGGAGTGCCTGTACTTGGAAAATAGTTTTTAAAACACAAAATAATGAGCTAAACGAGCCTGAGTGTATGCTTTATAAAATGTTTTTCTTTTTCGGAAAACATCTCAAAACTGTAAAACTCTCTTTTACAGGGTATTTTCCAGAAGCCTTGCTTGCTTACTTTGCTTTGCTTTGCTTTAAGAGTTTCTAAAACTTTTCTCAAATCTCTTGCTTTAAAAGTTTATAAAACTTTTCTCAAATCTCTTGCTTGCTTTGTTTTGCTTGTTGTTTACCTTGTTTTTACTTAAAAGTTTATAAAACTTTCAAATCTTTTGCTTTAAAAGTTTATAAAACTTTTATAACATCTGAGCCCGGCTCAACCGCATGCTTTAAAATAAACGGAGCATGGGCTCAACTGCTTGTTTTAAAATCACCACGGAGCTCCCGGCCAACCATTGCTTTAAAATAAAAATGCGTAAGCCTCTGGCCAACCGTCATTAAAACAAACACGGAGTCATTCAACCGCACCCGTTGGTTGATTTTATTTTTTTTTTTAAATCTGTAATAAGCATGCTTATAAATCATCAACCACCGGAGGCCTTCTTCTCGTCAGACTCTAGTGAACACTGAGCCCGGGCATCGACCACGCCGGCATTTGACTCGGGTCCGCTCACCTGGTGGAAGGGCTCGCACACTTCACTCCACCTTTTCTGGTGAATATAGAATTGACCCGGGTCTCCATCACCATAATTTAGTTAACGCACCCTATATACTCCTCGCACGCGCTAATTTCGGGCCTCTTTAAATGCCATGATGCATGACCTAAGTTTGCCACTAGGCAAATCTAAATGCATGAATGATATCCACACACCGCACGCATTTAATA
Organism: Tetrastigma voinierianum; assembly: GCA_016808115.1. Lineage (NCBI taxonomy): Eukaryota > Viridiplantae > Streptophyta > Magnoliopsida > Vitales > Vitaceae > Tetrastigma > Tetrastigma voinierianum. Next base: position 42,088 of record JAEQBH010008471.1, on the reverse strand, counting down.
ATTCTAACCGTATGCTTGCTTAAGACTGTGGATTTTAGTTAGGCCTGTTTTCAAAATATTCTTTGTTTCGCTTGTTTCGCAATATGGTTTTACAACTCAAACCATTTATTTATTATTGGCCAGCATGGTTTAAATAATTCAAACCATTGTTTGCTTTTAAATAATGGGCTTGATAATCCAAACCATTTGATTGTTTGCTAAATTCACTGCTTGCTTTTCAAATATGGTTTAAATCAAACCACTTGCTTGCTCTTTAAATTATGGTTTTATTAACTCAAACCATTAAAATACCAGCTGTGAAATGCTTTATAATAATAATACACTAGTATTTCCAGAAAATAGGTTTAGAACACTTACCTTTTTGCTTACTAAACTTGAGCACAATTCCACAATTTTCCCGCCTTTGCTTTTATCCTACACACTCAAACAAATACGGTGAACACATTAATCGCCTATGTATAACGTATAAACTTAATGTACTTCATAGCACTTATTCACACTCGACGAATATCGCCAAGGCGGCGAGGTACGCTATGTTTTTCATCGAGGTCCAATCTTATTTGAACATCTCTTAATCATTTAGTAAGGTTCCTATACAATTGGTGTGTGAATTTAGGCTTAAATATGCAAAAATACAAACACCCAGCATTTTGGCACGTACCCGCATTCACCGACCGTACCGCACCGACGAGCCCAGCAAGGCATCGATACCGCTTGTATCGATATTTCCAGACCGACATTGTTGGGTGGCACTGTACCGCCTCTGATGTTGCAATTCCACTACTGAATTTGCCTGCACTGCTTCTTTTTCCCTTCTTTGGTACCATTTCTCTTCATACAACTTCTATATTCCATAATACCTCAAGAATCAACATGGAATTCATCCCAAACCACTCCATAACCCTTGAATTGGTGGTTTGGAACCTCATACCACAAACCCTAGGTGAAAATCCTATGAATTCATCCTAAGGTCCACCAATTCTTATAAAAACACATAATTATGATGATTCCATGTTTATTTTACACCAACTAGGTTTTTCCATAACTCCTCAATGAATCAGTGGCCTGGGTGATCTCTTCCACAAAACCCTAGAAAAGAAGGAACTTAATCAAACCAAAACCTTAGGAATCCAAAATACCCATGATTTCAAGATGAAACATACCTTTGTTTGGTCTTCTCCCACTTTTCCCTCTTCTTCCTTCTTCCTCCTTTTCTCCCTCTTCTCCTCTTCTACTGCCGTCTCTAGCCAAATGAGAACAAAATGATATTTGTTTGTCTCATGGCCTATTTATACTCCCATTTCTCCTAATTGAAATTAAGTCCTAATCTTTCAACTTATTGCACCACACTTTGATATTTTCACTTCGCATACTATCTTCTTGGATTATGCCCTTTATGTCCCATTTGCTCAATTACGCTTTTTACCCTTTCTCTAGTACAACAATTCCGGGTTCATAATTTATCATTTCATATTTTCATCCTTAATAACAACTCCCAAAATATTATACGGAAATCCCGTGCACATATGCCTACAAGCATGTATCGTACACTCTCTCTGGACGAGGCGCTACAAACTTTCCCTTAGAACATTTCGTCCTCGAAATGAACAAACTAAACTCAAAGGAAAGGAAATTACCTTATTCGAAAAATAATTGAGGGTACTGACGGCGCATCTGAGCCTCTGGCTCCCAAGTAGCTGCCTCCCTCTCATGATTCTTCCATAGGACTTTAACCAAAGGAATTACTTTACTCCTCAACACTCATTCCTTGTGGGATCTACTATCTCGCATTGTGTTTCCTCATAAGCAAAGTTCTCCTTTAACTGCATCAAGCTGCTCTCGACATGTGAAGGATCCTGATGGTGTTTCCTCCTAACATCGACACATGGAATGTGTATCATGAATCCTTAATAACTCAACTTAACTTGTAGTTTATCGTCCCACTTTGCTCACAAATCTCATAAGGGTCCCATATATCTCGAATAAGCTTGCCTTGTAACACCCAAATTATAAATTCTAATAGTTTTATAACATGTTTCTGGGTATAATAAACGTAAAGGTATATTTATTCGGACAAAATAAAGATAAAAACAAAGTAGGAATATGCATAAGTTAAATTACAAATAATAAAGAAGATTTGAGGCTATTGTAAAATATTATAAATTGATTTGCAAATATTATAAGAGTTGATGCACTAAAGTAACCAAAAGGGATAAGATCAATATGATAAGACCAAAAGAAAGATCTTATTTTGGTCTTGAGAAAGGGAGAGCAAATACGGACAAGAGAGAAGAGAGAAGAAAGGAAGAAGAAGAAGAAGAAGAAGAAGATCACAGGTATGGAATTACTAAATTTGAGTATTGGTATGGAATTTGAGTATGGGTATGGATACGTTTTGGGTTGTATGGAAACCAAGGAGTATGGAAGTCTAGTTTGGACTACAAAGTTTAGATACGGTTAAGAACCCCATCTTCGTATGGTTTGGGTATGGGAACTCCTAAACCTACTTATTGTAGGGTTGAGTTAAGAAGAGCTTAAGGCTCCTAAATATGTGTTTGAGAAGGGTCTAGTTGCAAGTTGAACCTGTAAAATTCCCTATTGTCGATCATATGCGAGTCTGATCTGTGAACGTGGCCTTGGGTCAGAAATACAGGGAATTCAGAAGTGCATCCTTCTAGTAAATTGTAGCCACATCAATTAACTTGATGTTAGGCTTTCTAATTTCTCAATTTGGACCTCTATAGACCAAGTTATGGTCCTTTTACCGAGGTCAGTCCATTTAGATCTAGCTGGTCGGTCAACAATTCCCGGTCAACTAAATTTCGGACCTTAGAACGGGGTTTGAGTTAGAAATAAAGAGAATTTTGGAAGCAAGTCCTTCCAAGAAATTGTAGCCACATCAATGAACTTTGATGTTAGGCTTTGAATTTCACCTGGACCCCGTGGACCAAGTTACGGTCTTTACTCCGAATACCAAATGGGCGAGAGGTCACCATAGGGGTCGTCAGTCAGAGGTCGGCCAGCACTTCATGCCAGAGGTCAAGACACTCACGCAGCCAGAGGTCGCATTACCTCATGCAACCGAGGTCGCCATTCCTCATCCTCAGGCGCCACAGACTGGCCCCGAAGAGCTCAACTCGCCATGCAGAGCTCAACTCCTGGTCATGTAGAGCTATTCTCACCCCGAAGAGCTTAGCTCGCCTTGCAGAGCCCGAGCTCGCCACTTCCGCCCACCGCCAAGACAGCCGCCTCGTCAAGATCGACCGCAGCATGACCTCCAACTCGAAGGTCATATCCTTCGCTTGAACTCCACTTGCGTTCTGGACCCTATGGAAAGCCCATTGAGTCAAGAATCCATCCATATGCCTGAGGAAGATATTAGGATGTCAGACCAAGGTGTTAGACTGAGTCATTTTCACTTCACAGCTCGTCAAGCTCAGTCGCCTCGTCAAGACTGACCGCACATGACCTCCAACTCGAAGGTCATATCTCCTTCTCGTTTGAACTCCGATTTTTGTTCTTGACCTGCGGAAAGCCCATTGAGTCAAGAATCCATCCATATTCCTGAGGAAGATATTAGATGTCAGGATCGGTGGTGTTAGACTCGAGCCTGGTCACTCAGCAGCTCTGTCGGCTCAGCCGTCTGTCAAGACCGGGACCGCGCATGACCTCCAACTTCGGAAGGTCATAACTTCTTCGTCTAAACTCCGATTCGAGTGTTCTTGGACTCTATGGAAAGCCCATTGAGTCAAGAATTCATAAATAGATAGCATGATAAGATTGGAACTCATATTAGTCCCGGAAAACATGAAAACAATAGGCTCAGAGGGTAACTATAGTTATTCATATTATGAATTCATAAATAACTCATAAGCATACAGGTAAGTATTATTAGTTATTTATGCATACAATGAGACATGGAAATGCAAAGTTATGAATAAATGATTGTATATATATATATATATATATCGTTGAAGGATTACGAATGACAACAATTATTCTGAATATGAGATATATACTAAAGATAAAATACACATTAATCATTCGCTAGAACCCTCGGTGGTGGATAGATGGGCATGCTCTATTAGGAAAAATAAGTCTCTACAAAGATACAAGTTCTGATATCGAGGCCCTGTTTTGTCGATGACATAGATCCCGTTGATTACTTGGCCCCGAAAGGTCACCACAACGCTCCGCCCTCATGGATGGTCACCGGGCCTTGTGGCCAGCTGATGATACCCCTGCATCATATTATCGGGAATAGGTCACCGCCTCGCATGTTGATGATACCTTCGGGTATAATATATCACGCGCTCCGGCTTTATAAATGGTCATTGTCTCGCACAATGATAATAGCGCCTCGGGGTCTCTCATGGACCACTGCTTCATACAGCTGAATACGCCTTCTGCCCTCATGGCTCTCGTATCCACTCTAAGGTTTATGCGCATGAAACATAAAAGAAATGACAGGTATATGCAAAGGAAATGTAGAGAATATATGACATGATATGAGAAGCATAGCACTGCTATGTGATGATAGTATACAGTTATAAGAACAAGAAGTAAAATACAAGATGACATGAAAAGTATATGGATGATGATAAGAAATGGAACTGGTTATGATAAGTATATATATGAGAAATGATAAGAATCTGTAACTGTTAATTATGTTATATGCATTTGTATAGAAGTGTGGGTGACTTTAATGTAGGTCATCCATGTGTATTAATTCCCACTAAGCTGCAGTTTAGCACTGTGTTCAACTGCAGGTACAGTAAGAGGAGACCGTAGGACTGTGACATCCACATCGCAGCCACAAAAAGGCAACACAAAGAATAGTGCTCAACGGAAGACCTTGTAGTCTATTTACATATGAAATTTTGTAAACCAATGTAACATTAGAGATGCTGAACACTCTGATATATAGCTTGTATATATATTTTGTAACCAATACAATAATATAATATGTTAATTGTTTAACATTATATGAATATGCAAGTGCAAGTTAGGTTAAAAAAAAAAAAAAAAAAAAAAAAAGATGACCTCACTTTGACATCCCATGCCGAAGCCAGCGCTACATGCCTTGCTTCACGAATCTCAAAACACCTTTCCAAGAAGAAATCTTCAAAATACTGTCACCATCTCGACCAAAAGTTTCTACGACTGCTATCCCATAACTTTCCGGCTTCATCTCACATCTTAAGTTATCACGAACAACTTTCACTTTCTCTGAAGTGATCTGTACTAATTCAGGGCCTACTAGTCTTCTCCTCAATTAACTCATCCCAGCACACTGGAGTCCAACATTTCCTACCATACAATGCCCTCAAATGGCCATCTCTATAATCGGGCCCGATAGTCATTACAGGTGCTAACCCATTAGTGCCAATCGAGTATCCCAACTCCCTTGAATTCCATCACCCAAGCTCTCAGCATATCCTCTAACGCCTGAATAGGTCCTCTGACTGACCATTTGTCCTGAGGGATGAAATGTTTGCGGCTAAAATATAAAGTAGTACCTAAAGTTGTTTGCAACCAAAGCAAACCCGGGATGCGACCGAGGTCTCGGGACCAAACTATCGAAACTAGAACCCCATGAAGTCTCACTATCTCATCCACATACAATTAGGCCAACTTTTCTATAGAATCTTCAACATTAACTGGCAGAAAATGAGCAGACTTCGTCAATCGATCTACTATCACCCATATAGCATCATGTCAGTTTAAGTCCGTGGGAAGACCTGGCCACAAAACTATAGTGATTCCTCCCATTTCCATACTTGAACAAGGAGTAATTGTATCTTCCCATGGGCCTCCGATGCTCGCCTCTCACTTTTGCCGACAAAAGTTAGGCACTCCAGAACGAACCTCACATCTCTTTCTTCATCCCATTCAACCCAAGAATGTTCTTTCAAAGTCCCGTACATCTGGTACTAATACCCGATGCATAGCATACGCAGATGAATGTGCTTCTTCCATAATGTCTCTTCAAACCGCCATACCGCACACACATTCTCCGTCCCTACCATCATGTCGTCATCTCTAACGAAACTCGCTCTTCCTTTATCTTTCCTGCTTAATCATCCGTGGATCCCGTGACTCCGGCCCCGGCTAGAATCCGATCCACTAGGAAGTGGGTCTAACATGAAACATGGCTAATAAGGCTCCTGAATCCTCAACCTCCAATATCACCCCTAAAGCTCTTAGATCCACCAACAGTGGAAGATAACCTGATCTCATGTGAGACAAAGAACTCTTTAGTCGCCTACTCAAGGCATCTACTACGACATTAGCTTTTCTTGGATGGTACTCAATAGTACAGTCGTAGTCCTTAATCAACTCAAGCCATCTTCTTTGCCTCAGGTTTAACTCTTTTTGGGTGAAAATATATTGAAGCCTCTTATGATTTGTAAAGATCCTACAAGGAACACCATATAAGTAATGTCTCCATATTTTTAGGGCAAACACGACTGCTGCAAGCTCTAAGTCGTGTGTAGGGTAATTCTCCTAATGCTTCTTTAGCTGTCTAGAGGCATATGCAATCACCCTATCATTCTGCATCAAAACACAACCAAGGCCTTGCCTGGAAGCGTCACTATAAACCACAAACCATCTCTCCCATTGGGTAAAGCTAGAACTGGAGCTGAAGTCAATCTATTTTTCAACTCCTCGAAACTCTGTTGGCAAGCATCCACCCAATCATACTTGACATCTTTCCTTGTCAGCTTTGTCAGTGGGGCTTGTATCTTGGAGAACCCCTTAACAAACTTCCCGTAATTTACTAAATCAAGGAAGCTTCTGACCTCTGACACATTCTTTGGTGGTTTCCAATTTACCACAACTTCTATTTTTTGGGGATCCACACTCACCCCTCAGCTGAGATCACAATGACCCAGAATGCTGACTCGCCATGCCAAACCGACACTTCGCTCAACTCGCATATAACCGCCACCCCTTTGTGGTCTCAGCAATCTTCAAGTGTCTCAATGTTCCTCTAAACTACTAATACACTAGATATCATCGATAAAACTATGACGAACCTATCCAAATACCTATTGGAATACTCCGGGTTCATCAACCATAAACGCTTGCCTGAGCATTTTCAGTCAAACCAAATGGCATCACCGTAAACCCATAATGCCCATAAGCAGGTCCCGACGCGCTCTCGGGTACATCACTCTCCGCACTCCTCAATCGATGATACCTGCACTTCAAGTCTATCTTGGAGTATACTCGACCTCGGAGTTGATCGAATAACTCATCGATCCTAGGGAGGAATATCGATTGCGAATGGTAACTTTGTCAATCGCTCAATCTATACACAACCGCAAACTCCCATCTTTCTTTCACGAAGATAACTTTCGAGCTCCCCACGGGATATGTTTCCTATCGAATGAATCCCTTACTCAACAATTCTTCTTAACTGAGCCTTAAGCTCCCCTCAACTCCGCAGAGCCATCCTATATGAGTGAATGGAAATGGGCCTACCCCTGGATCAAATCAATGGTGAACTCCACCCCTTTCCGGAGGTAATCCCGCATCATCTAGAACACATCTTAGAACTCTAACAACTGGAATCTCATCTACCATAGTCCCCCATTCCTCGTCTCCACCATAAGCTCGATAACCCCGACAACCCTTAAGATCATTCATACGCTACGGCGAGATCATATCGAAGATAATCAAGGCATTCCCCTTAAACTTTACCTCAAATTTCCCTGGCCTATGAAACTTTACTTCCTTTTTATAACAATCTAATGTGGCTCTATGGCGAGACAGCCAATCCATACCGAGAACCACATCGAAGTCCCTCATATCTAAGGCTACAAGATCCGCTGGGAACTCCTGTCCCCCAATTAGAACTCTACTATCTTTGATTACTCTGTCTGAGAATAACGGATTTCTAGCTGGAAGGGAAACTCTCATACGACCCTCTAATGGCTGGGTCTCTATCTGGAAGCGATCTAAGAATGGCTTAGATGCAAATGAATGCGTGGCTCCCGAACCACTAATGTATTCGTGATCATGATCAAGGATAGAAATAATACCTGACTACATCCGGAGCCGTGATTCGCATCTTGGCCGAGTCACAAAGATAAACTTTGGCTTCGAAAGTGCCTCCGTCTCGTATCCCCCGGGGGGCACTACCTCTGCCTTCTACCACGGCCGCCCCCTACCCGCGGGCCGCGTGGCTAGCCCTACTCTGGGAACCTCTCCCCGAAGACTCGAGTGCTCATCTGTGCCGGGTAGCTAGGGCTGGCTACCGATGTCTCTACACCAACTCAACTCCGAGGGCACCTAATGAAATCACCCTCCCGCGCCACGGAAACACCTCGCACTATATCTCTTACACTCTACGGTGTCGCTCCGACACATCCGATGACTGGCGAATACCGGGTGCCACCGTTAGCAACTCAAATCCCACTGATCCCCCGACTGCAGATAGCTCCTCGACCGCACTCCCCGGCCCTATAACTCCCACCCTTGTTTCCTCTTTGTTGTACTCATCCGTAGAGCTCGTGGGAAGTGCCTCGGTGCACCTCTTACTTTCCCGCCTACTCCGATACATAGTCGTAGGTTACCAACTCGAGCGGCCTCAACTAACCCCAAATCTATTGCGAGGAACCACCGATAAATGCACTCGATTCTAAGGTCGTAACTCGCTTAAAACCTTTTACACCTCTCAGACTTCCACGCCTTGAATATATGGAACCAATCTCGACTAGTTTTGAGAACTTCTTCATATTCCTGACATCGATGTTCTTTGTTCTAATATGAAGAACCTCAATCTTTGAACTCGTGACTCGAGGAAAGAATCTATCATGAATTTTGCCAAAATTAGTCCCATGTTATTCCATCAGATACCTCCTATCCACGGCATCCCACAAATCCCAACTCGCCTCCAAACGTAAAACCGGAAAACAAGACTCTCGTCATCCATGCAGCCCATAACTCAGAAACCTTGTTTACTTGCCTAGCTTACACCAAGTCATTCTGATCACCACCGTCATTATAGATGGCTTCGGGCGCCCAACTCAGACTCTCTATCGACCTCCTGTGCCCTTCAATAACCTCTCTAGGTGGCGTGGAGGTCGCGACCGGCTGATGGGTCGCCATGGCCACTCATATGCGCAACTGTACACCGCTCTCCGCCGTAAACAATCCTAGCACTTCGAGCCCTTCCGTGGCCTGATGGTCTGTACTCGGCTTGTCACGAGGCTGATCCATAGATAGGTGAAGTACTAGGGTGTAACTCGATACCAAAGTCTACAACCCTCTACGGTGGGAATCCCGGTAGCTCATCCGGAAAAACATCCTCATACTCACAAACTACTCGAGGTAGATCTAAGTCCGGTCTCACCTCGTCCTCCAAGGTAAGGCTTGCTAGCCAACTCGCTTAACTCGTCCCCGACACTGACTCGTACACCATCTCGGGGGCAAAATATCGCAAGCCATTCCCCGCTGCATGCTATGCATCCAGGCATCAAGATGTACAAGACTTGAAAGAACATTACCGGTGGAACGGGATGAAGAGATCATGAAGCCTGCTTCTAGGTGCCTAACCCGGCTGCCAGGTGAAGGCGCAGCATCAAAGGCCCGCTGGAAGATACGGTTACTCCCTATTCTAGTATGGAAATGGGAGAAGATCCTCATGGATTTTCAGGATGTGTCTTCCACTCACCGCAGGCAACATGATGCTATATGGGTGATAGGACTGACGATGAAGTCCGTCATTTCGCCGCTAATGCTGAAGATCTCTTAGAAAGTCAGTCTAATCAGATGGACGAGATAGTGAGACTTCAATGGGTTCCAGTTCGATAGTTTCAGATCGAGACCTCGATTCGTGATCCGTGTTTCAGCTCTGGGCTCAAACAACTTAGGGCACTACCATATTTTAGCACAACATTTCATCCTCAGACAAATGGTCAGTCAGAGAGGACTATTCAGACGTTAGAGGATATGCTGAGAGCTTGTGTGATGGAATTCAAGGGGAGTTGGGATACTCATTTGGCACTAATGGAGTTCGCCTACAACAAATGTACCATCGTGCCAAGATGTAGATGGCCCCATTCGAGGCACCGATGGTAGGAAATGTAGGACCCAGCAGTCAATGAGGTTAGCGAGAGAAGACTACTATGTCCCGAACTAGTGCAACCACTTTAGAGAAAGTGAAAGTTGTTCGTGATAACTTGAAAATAGCAAGACATAAACAGAAAAGTTATGCGGACAACCGTCGTAGAGACTTGCAATTCGAGATAGGAGACTAGGTGTTTTTGAAGATTTCCCCTTGGAAAAGTGTTTTGAGATTTGGAAAGAGAGGCAAGCTTAGTCCGAGGTATATAGGACCTTATGAGATTGTGAGCAAGGTGGGGGCAGTAGCTTATAAGTTGAAGTTACCCCCAGAGTTATCAAGGATTCATGATACATTCTATGTGTCGATGTTAAGGAAGTACATTCCAGATCCTTCACATGTGTTAAGAGAGCAACCAATGCAGCTAAAGAGAACCTGACTTATGAGGAAACACCTGTGCAGATTGTAGATCGCAAGGAACAAAAAGTTGAGGAGCAAGGCACCTTGGTTAAAGTCCTGCGGAAGAATCACGAGATGAGGCAATAATGGGAGCCGTAAGCCTCGGGATACCACAAGAGATTCCGACTATTTTTCGAATAAGGTACCTTCCTTTCCTTTGAATTTAGATTTTTCATTTCGAGGACGAAATGTTCCTAAGGAGGGAGGATTTGTAACGCCCCGTCCCGAGAAGGTGTACAGTACATGTAACCATTGTGGGCGCAAATGAGTACTATGTCATCGTAATATTTTTGAGTTGTGGTTCGTGACTAAATTGTGGAAATGATAATTTATGGAACCCTAATTTGTATTAGAACAAGGGTTAAAAAATCGTGAATTGATCAAAATGTGGGACATAAAGGCATAATCAAAGAAGATAGTATGCCAAAATTGAAATAAAAACAAGTCGATTCGCAATATTAAAGTGCTTAAGGACTTAATTGCAATTAAGGTAACTATGAGACTAAAAAAGGAGAGGAGACAAACAAAATGTCTCATTTTGTTCTCATTTGGCTAGGGCAACCCATAGGAGAGGAGAAGAAGGGAGAAAAGAAGAGGAAGAGGAGGAAGAAGAGGAAGAAGAAGAAGGAGAAGGAGAAAAAGGTATGTTTTCATTTTGGAATCATGTGTCCTTTGGATTTCTAGGATTTGGTATGGAGATTAGTGATCGTGTTAGGTTTTGTGAAGAGACTGTACTAACCCCAGGATTCGGCCTTGTGGGTAAAACCCTAATTAGAAAAAGAATAAACATGGAATCCACTGCCATTTATATGACTTGTAGGAATTGGTGGACCTAGGTTGAATTCATAGGATTTCACCTAGTGGTTTAGTTATATGAGGTTCTAAATCACCAATTCAAGTGTTATAGGAGTGGCTTGATGAATTCCTTGTTGATTCTTGAGGTATTAGTGGAATATAGAAGGTATGAAGAGAAATGTACCAAAAGAGGGAAAAGAAGCACTATGGGCAATTCCCCAAGGGTACTCAGATTCAAACAGTAAGGCGCACCTGATCACCCAAAAAGACCGATACCTGGTGACCGATAGCAAGCTGACCATGCCACCCAACAGACACCAGAACTCCAGACCGGTACCGATCAAAGTGGTACCTGCATCGCAGCCCAAAAATGCCCAAATTGTTGTATTTTCGCATATTTAAGCCCAAATTCGTACACCGATTGTATAGGAATCGTACTAAATGATTAAGAGAGGTTCAAAGAAGATTAGAACTCAATGAAAACGTAGCGCACTGCCAGCCCCTACGATATCTGGCCGAGTGTGAATAAGTGCTATGAAGCAATGCTAAGCTTCTATACGCTATACATAGGCGATTTAATGTCACTATTCGCTTGAGTATATAGGCTAAAAAGCAAAGGCGGAAAATCAGGAATCATGCTCGAGTTTAGTGTTGCAAAAGGTGAGTGTTCTAAACCTATTTTTCAAATACTAACAGACATTATAAACCTGCTTTACGCCAGATTTAATTGTAAGACCCGAGAAATCCAATTTCTTTCAAAAATGGCAAATCATAATTTCGTCAAAAATCCGAAATTTATTCTCCGATCCTGATGATGAAACAAATTTCACCGTTTGGAATCTTCGCAAATCTAGCTACCACGTCGAATTTCGCTGAATTCCGAGACAGCTTGGGAATTTCACTGGCTGAGGCACCGAGTACTCAAAAGCCAGAAACAATATTTGAAGTGACAAAAGTCAAGATAATATACTCATGTGACATATTGCATGAGTAGAGAAATGATGGAAATGGATGTCCGAGACGTACACGCGGTCGAAAATCCAAAAAGGGGACATGGAAGGCATTTTGGGATTTCTTAATGAATAAGACAAAACAAAAATAGTGTCAGTTTCTCACCTTAAGAGACCAAAAGAGAAAAACGTAGAGGAGGGGATGCAAGTAAGCCGAATGGAGTTTTGATTTTTGGGAGAGGGAATGGACCCTTTCTCTCTAGATTTTTCTGAGATCCTAATTGCCTGAATTTGCTCAGGATAAGAAGGAAAGTCGCTCTACGCATCAAGGCCTACGCGTGGGCTCCGGTTTTGAGGAGTTTCGACAAAATCATTGAGGTAGGGGTTTCATCCTACTTGTTTTACACTTTATTTAAGTGTTTTGTAATGTTCGAAATGTTGAGCCACGAGGGGTTGTTTCGACCTAACCCCAAAACTCGGGACCGACCGCTGAAATTTTTGGAGACTTTTCGATCGTCTGTGACAATCCGTAAACTGATCAAGGTTTGTGTTGGAAATTAAGCACAAATTGTATGTTGGTATGTATGAGACCGGAAATGGGTATGGGAATCTTGGCTCCACCAAGAGAAACCGATGTAGAGGGAGGACGCCTGTGGATGCCCCACTTGCTCGTTGGGACCCAGAAATGTCCCAAGCATGAAATGGACCAAATGTCCATGTGTTTCGCATTGGAATTGTTTGATGGGAGTGACTTGAGTCAAGCTGATCAAAAAAGAAATTAATAGGTTAATGCATGAACTTCTCAGATATTATGATGTCACAATTATATGGAATATAATTGTGTGTATAGGCCATTGGAGATGAAATTGTGATTTGCTCAATTATATGGAATATAATTGTGTGTATGGGCCATTGGAGATGAGATTGTGTTTAGTTCAAGTGAGCTAATTTGGGTGATTGTTGATATTGTTGAATTACATGTGGTGTAATTGTAGAATTGAGAATATATGCATATTTGTATATTGGTATAAATTGTGTTGGAAATATGAATGGCTTGATTTAGGAAATGGATAGGTTAATGGCTGAACTTTGTATTAATATGATGTCACAATTATATGGAATATAATTGTGTATAGGCCATTGAGATGAAATTAGATTGCTTCCAATTATATGGAATATAATCAGGTGTGTGTCATTTGAGATGAGATCGCGGTTTAGCCCGGGCTGTTTAATCTGGGTGATGGTTGATATTATTGAATTCATATGGGTGTAATTGTAGATTTGAGAATATATGCATATTGATATATTGGTTGAAAATGATTGAAATGACATATTTACTTCATATGCACCTGGGTAGCTCAGAAATTAGTGAGTGCATGACATGAAAAATTGGAAAGAAACGAAACGCTTTTAAAAGGAATTACTGTGATGAATTTTTCGGAGAATGGGGTTGGGAGACAAATTTAATAGATCATTCTTGATGAGGACCATGACTATTTCTAAGGTTCTCCAACACATGCCTCGGGAGGGTAGTCCCATATTTTTACCGATACTAGTATAGTCTTCAAAACAACAAGAATTGTTTTGAAAGATGTTTTCATACATGGCTTAGGCAAGTGTGAGGGAGCAGGTGAGGACTCAGGACGGGTCGGTCATTTGAGATCCAAGCAGGATCGAATTTGCTTGAATGTGTGTTTACTTGAGCATTGCATATGCACTTAGGTGGAGAGTAAACTCCACTTAGGGTGATTCCCACCATCGGGCGATAGCTCACCCCGTCGAGGATATTATTTTCAGGCACAGGGGTCGAAGACTCCGCCTTCTTAGAGACCGATTTTGAAGAAAGCCGTCATGGCTTTGGTTTTAGTCGATACATGTATTAGAATGTTTAAAACTTTAATATATGTTGCATAAGAGTAAATTATTAACTCTTGAAACTATGGTATATAGTCAGGGATTATTCGATGAGCATTGGTTTACGCCCAAGTGGCCGCTTTCATTCATATATATGTTATATCGATTTCTGGGACAAAAGTTTGTATATGGGTAGAGCTCCCTGCATAAAGGAGACTCGCCAATTTGAGAGATGTCAGTCACCCGACATTCACGAGTGTTTCCGCGAGTCGACGGTAGTCACGACACCTGCCAGCGCTACATTAATGGTTTCTATGAAACCATACGAGCAAGCAAATGGTTTTGATTTAAAACCATAATTGAAAAGCAAGCAATGAGTTTAGCAGCAAGCAAATGGTTTGAATTATCAAACCATATTTAAAGCAAACAATGGTTTTGAATTATTGTTCATGTTTCCAAGCAAGCAAGCAAGAATAATATTTTCGAAAACAGTCTAACTAAATCCCTGTACCTTAAGCAAGCATACAATGAGGTATTCCGTACATGCACCCAGGTGTTAGGATATCATTCATGATGATTTGCCTAGTCGGCAAACTTAGGTCATGCATCATGGCATTGAAAGGAGACCGGGCACGTATGTGAGCATAGTGGTTAACATGTTAACTAAATTATACATTAAAGAATTCAAAATAATTCCACCATATTTACTGGAAAAAGGTGGAGTGAAGTGTGCCCAGTTCTTCCACCTAGGGTGAGCTGACCTGTGTCCACCCACCAGCACAATGATGCCCAGTCTGTTCACTGTGGTACAACAAGCTGAAAGGCTCAGTTATTGATGATTTATACATGTTTATACACTTTGAAAAAAATCAACCATCGGTAGCACCTGCTGAGCCCAGCCCCGTGTTTGTTTTAAGTAAACAAACTTGAGCCCAGTTCCTGAGATGCAAGCAAACGGTCGAGCCTGCACTCGCTATTTTAAAGCATGCGGTCGAGCCTGTGCTTCCATGTTTATAAAAAGTTTGGTAAACTTTTAAAGCAAAGAATTTGAGAAGAGTTTTATAAACTTAAAGCAAGAGATTTGAGAAAATTTGAGAAAACTTCTTTGCAGCAAAGCAGCTAGCAGCAAGCAAGGCTTCTGGAAAATATCTTGTAAAAGAAAGTTTTACATTTTTGAGATATTTTCCAAAAAAGCAAAACATTTTATAAAGCATACACTTACTGAGCTCGTTTAGCTCATTATTTTGTGTTTTAAAAACTATTTTCCAGTACAGTGCACGGCTTTATCTGGAGTTGCATTAGATTCATTGACTTTAGAATCAATGCTGTTATTAATAATATTATGTAAGGAAATACTTTGAAATGGTATAATGGAGCATATGTATGTACATAGTATAGTTTTGTGAAAATGTATTGAGCCTGAGGCTCTATTGAAAGAATATTGTTGGTTGCCATATTTAGGAAAGTGTAAATTTGTGTATACAGGATTTGGAATATGTCCTTATTGTAGCCGATGAAGTCGGTATTTTTATCAAATCATAAAGAATTTATTGTAGCCAGGCGTCATTTAGATTTGCAAAATCTTAAGTGGAGAAAAGGAAAAAATTTTATAGGAGTTTTTAGCAAGCAATACAGCTTCGCTTCACAGGAATTTCTAGTCGTTAGAGGTAACGGCTGAGGATTTCTGTGGAGTGGCCAGTAATAATGCATCAAGCATAAAGGGTGGCAGTAAAGAAGACATCAAGATATTTTAGGACCACAAGTTCCTTACTTGAGTGCCATTGGAGCATTACTTTATCTCTAAAATTGCACCAGGCCTGATATTGCATTTTCAATAAACTTGCTATCAAGGTTTAGTGCTTCTCCTACAAGAAGGCATTGGAATGACATTAAGCATATTTTTCGGTATCTTCAAGGTTTACAATATCTTGGTTTACTTTATACAAGAAATCAAGATATGGCATCGTGGGCTATTTAGATGTCAGTAATATGTCTGATCCCCATAATGCCAGGTCCTAGTATGGTTATGTTTTTCTCTATGGTGGTACTGCAATTTCATGGAGGTCTATTAAACAGACTATGATTACCACTTCTTCAACAACTCAAAGATTATAGCGTTATATGAGGCTTCACGAGAATGTGTATGGTTACAACCATTGATACAACATATTCGTGGTTCGTATGGAATTGCGATAAGTGATATATCCCCCACATTCCTTTAATGAGGATAATAATAGCCCCTGCTCTTTCACCTCGTGGAGTTTGACGAAACTCCAAGATTTTGGCACCCACGCGTAGCTCTCGATGCGTGGATCGACTTTCTCCCGACCGAGCTTCGACCGTCTGAACGCCGAGAAAACTCCCTTTTTCTTTTCCCTCCTCCCCTCCCCTCCTTTTCGTCGATTTCCTCCCTCTTTCTCCCTTTCGCTTCTTTCCTTTATTCTTATCTACCGAATTTGATCCCAAAGTGTGAAGCCCCACTTCTCCTAACTACCACTTGTCTCATTCCTATTTTTCCTAATTACTTTTCTTATTTTCTTGTTTTATCTTTCCCATTATTTCCACTTGAGACTTGGAAAATATGAGCCATTCACACAAGTGCACCACATGTCATGCCATGTGTCACTCCCCTAAGGTGCCAAGTGGCATCCACAAGATCATGCCATGTGTCACCCGACACTCAATGCCTCGAAAAATGTGAAATTTCTACTGTCTCGGAATCCGATGAAATTCGACAGGGTAATTAGATTTCACGAGAAGAATTTAACGGTGAAGTCCATGTCATCATTCGAGAGATCTAAAATTTCCTAAGCTCCAACCGAAATTACCGTTTTACCATTTTTTAGAAAAATTGATTTTTTCTTGGGTTTTACACGACACCTTTAGAAGATTTTAATATGGATCGACTACAGTTAGTCAACATGTGGTTTTTCTTTTCTTTGCTGATAATGCATTAGTCAACCTCCACAAGTGTTCTCCTTATGTATAATAAATAGCTGCTTAGTTGTTGTTGGTGCATCATGATTTACCATAAGTACTATATGTAAATATATACTAATGTACTTTTAAAGATAATTACTACAATTACAAACAAAGAGATTGTCACCCAATGGACCTCTAAAATCAAATAAATAAATAATTATTTGTTTTTATAAAATTTAATTTATTGAAATAAATTGAATAATCACATCTATTTATACTAATAATAATCACATATAAAATTCATATGGCCAATTAAATTCTAAAATTTATAATTTCATATGTTGGAATTTGGGACTACTTTTTATATTCTTATAGTTTTTTTTTTTTATAGAATATGACTATCCTCTATCCCTGTAGCCACCCCCAATCTTTACTATTTTGAACTCTTAAGTATTATAAGTAATTATATGTTACATTATATAAAATATATATTTATATATAATAATTAATCATCTAATAAATAAATAAACAGCAAATTTGAAATAATATTTTATAAATTTATTTTATTTTTAAAAATAACTTACTCGATTGATTTTTAAATAACAAAATTTGTATTAACTTACTTCAATTTAAATGAGCTAATTTTTAATGTTCAAAATACATTCATCTATAATAATTATTATTATAATAGAAAAGTAAATTTAAAATTTTAATAAATGTTGTATATATAATTTATTTTCTTTTGTATTTATAAATATGGATCTAGTTTTATATTTTTAAAATTTTTATAGAATATTAAAATAAATTTCTAAAAATAAAAATAAAAATGTTACCTGAATAGTAAAATTATCATAATAACATTACTTATATATATATATATATATATATATATATATATATATATATATATATATATATATATATATATATATATATATATATATATATATATATATAAATGTTAATATCTAAAATTACTTTTTTTTTAAAAGGAATGTAAAAGTACCATAATAGATAATATTAATATTTTTTTTCAGAAGATAATATTAATTTATTTACCTAGAAAATAACAATATAAATATTTAAAAGTATAATTATAAATGTTAGGTTATTTGGGTTTTATTATTGTGATTATTACATTTTTACAAACGACTATTAAATCATTTGTCAAAAAATATAAAAAATAACAATATAAATATTTTTAATATATAACTCTTAGCTATCTTCAAGATTTTTAAATTAATAATGGTAAAATTATCATTGCTAATTTCGTTGAATAAACGAAGCTATATTAATATTTTTTATTTTATTTCTATTTATAAATAAATAAAAATGAGCTCTTTTTATATTTTTTTATATTTTTATATTTTTTATTTATATTTAATATTCTATAAAATTTTTAAAAATACTAGTAAATGTATACGTGCATATGCACGTGAAATAATATAATAAATAAGTAAATTTATGATTTTATTTTTTTATAAATTGAAAACTAATTAGAAGTGATTACATTTTTAATTACATATAAAATCAAATTTAAAAAATGATTTGGATGAGCCCATCATGCCTAGTTTAAGTGGTAGAGGTAAAGCGTACACTATTTTAAATAGTTAAAGGCCATAGGGAGGGGGTTCCAAATTTGACACCTTTTTCAACATTAAATTTCCAATAAAATTAAAAATTCCAAAACCAAAAATAGAACCAACCTTGAATCAAAACTAATCTGAATTAACAAATTTGTGGTTTGGAGAGAGAAAATTATGAAAAAATAAAAATGGAAAAAAATCTGGTGTTAATATGGAAGAGAACTAGAATGAATTGTAACCGCAAATCAGGCTAAAAATTGAATTGAATCCTATATTAAATCCTTAAAGAAACAGTCAATGAAATTGGCTTGCAAGTAGATAAATTTAGGACATCAAAAAATTCAAAAAATTCGACTAAACACAATTTCTTGGTTTAAATTTTAGGACATCAAAACCTAATTCATTTATTTAAATTTCTTTCCATTCTATCCCATTTAAAATTAGGTGGGTTTGTCGAACAGGAAATTTATACCTACATACCTACATCGTTTAGCTTTATTTGTATTTGCATTTTTATTTTTAAATTTTGTTTTTACTTTTAATTATATTAAATTAATAGATCTTTATAAATAAATGAAATACTATAATTTTTTATATTTATTTATTAAAAATAAATTTTTACTATTATTAAATATTAAATAAAAATAATTTTAAAATACTTTTATATAATTGAGGTAAAGTTAGACTAAACAATACTGGATTAATCTCAAACTTCCTAAAAAACTGATTATATTAATTACATCCCGTGACAAGGATGTGAGAAAAAACTTGAAAAAACTTGTCTTGTTACTATCCCTATCTTATGATAAAAAAACATATCTTGGTTGTTATCCCTATCTTAATACTCACCAAAAGATTTTATTTGACCATGATTGATTATTTAAAAATACTTTTTAAGGTAAATACCTGAAAGAAAAATACTGAGTAAGTAGATAAATTTGCTCAGTCCAGCATAGTTACTTTAGAAGTTGTGTCCATACATGAGAGGCGTTTCCCATGAAAAAAGAAACGCCTAATTCCCAGATACGTGGGATTTGCTGTTTGATATTTGATTTGATATTGCCATCCGTTTCCCTCCTTAGTTAGTGTCAAAGATTTGATATTTGATGTTTTTATTTTTAGTGATTTCTTATATATTTCTTCCGTAATAGTTCCACAGTTCCAAAGAGATGAATGTAAATAAAGAAATAAAGAAAGAGAGAGAGAAATGAATCTCACTGTCAAACCCAGTCCATGGAGATTTCAATGTCCGCCAACACAGTCCATGGAGATTTCTAGTAAAACAAATCCATTCAGGGAGAGCGACGAGCTGAAAAGAATGACAAATGGTAATACTAAATATTATTCATCTCTTTCCATTTCGTTGTCCCCAATCCTTCATCTTTCCACATTTGTCCCCACCCTTCACTTTTATTGCTCCTTTTTGAATTTTTATTTTATTCATTCATTTTTTTGTTGTTTAATTTTAGTTTTTGTTGCTATGAATTTTTGTGGTGTAGTTGCTCATGCTGGTATACTTGTGCGAAAGAGTTGCATTGATTTTCCGTACTCAATTGCATCGATTTCTTCTATACCCGACCTTGCTCTGGCCCTGGAACTGAGAGGCGCTCATGGAAACTATTTTCTTTTCTTTTTACTCGTAATCTATTGTAAGTCCGTTTCTTTTTTAAATTTCACAAATCTATGGGATTATATTTCCTTGATATTCCTATATATATTTCAGTTTTCAGGCCTAACGGCAATCACTTTGTTTGTTTTGGCCTTTGGAAACGTGATGCCCTAGATAGAAATGAGAGAAGACAAGTGGGATGAGTGCAATGAGATTGTATACGCTC
This sequence comes from Tetrastigma voinierianum, assembly GCA_016808115.1. NCBI lineage: Eukaryota > Viridiplantae > Streptophyta > Magnoliopsida > Vitales > Vitaceae > Tetrastigma > Tetrastigma voinierianum. The sequence goes on along the minus strand of JAEQBH010008471.1, from coordinate 21,615 downwards.
ATGTAATTATTCCTTTGAATCTCTGTTTTGTTTGGATACAAGGAAATCACTTTGTTATGTTGTAACTTATAATTAAGAAAAAACATGGGTGAAGTTGGAGAAGGAAAACTAAATGAAGAATTGATTAGTTAAATTAAATAAAAATTTTATTCTCTTTATAACACACAAAGATCCTCTGATACCACACACCCAAATGGTCACTGTTCACCAGAAACAAAGATCAGCATGCAGTACATGCACATATTGATGATTTGTAATAAGCTCCTCTCTCTCTCTTTCTTTTTTTTGCAAGAAAGAAAATATCTCTCTTCTCTCTTTGTTCTTGGTAAGAAAATAAAACCAAGAGATTGGATTCTTGCAAAACGATTTTGAAAGCGACCCACAATGGATGTCTCTTCTCGCTGGTGGCAACATGGGGCATAGGCTCTTAGGGCAAAAATGAACTTCATTGTTTTTGTGTTTTTTGTTTTACTCAAAATGACTTCATTTTTATTTTTAACTTAAAATGACTTCATTTTTACTACCCATTATACTATTTATTTTAAGCTCAATTTTGATGGACCTAGAAGGGAAGCAAATGAAGGACATATTCCAGATATATGTCTAATTGAAGTGATGCAAAGGGACCTAGTAATGAAAACCACGATTTGATTAAAATACTTTTCTTAAAAATAAATTTTAGAAATTAATTTTTCATCCATTTTGACCACATTTAAAAAAAAAAAAATATCTCACATTTTCTTGTAAAATAAGGCTTCTTTTCAAAGAAATATATATATATATATATATATATATATAAATACATGAAATAGCAAAGTAAATACATGATTTTATGTGGAGTTAACTATGTTTAGTATATATATATGTTTTATATATTAGCATGAATTATCCTGAGTCAGGTGGAGAATTAATATGTTAATGCATGTGATTAAATGTGTTAACATGATGTGGAATTATATAAAAAATATAATTGTGTGTAAGCCATTGTAAATGAATTATAATTAATTCAAGTGAGCTAATTTTGATGTTATTGATGTGAATTAAATAACATGTGGCATGTATGTAAATTTTGTTAATATATGTGTAAGTGATATATTGACATGTGTGGTTTGAGAATGGTATAATGCATTTACATGTAAACGGAGAACCTAGAAAAAAATTAGGGTTTGAGTGCACAACATGGAAGAAATAAAATGATGTTTTTCAAGGCTATTTAGGCATGCTCGAGGGAGCTCTGGTGATGACCCGAGACACCTGATCAGGTATGTAGACATTCAAGCAGATCATGTATTTGTCGAGTGTGTGTTTCTATGTTGAATCATTGCATTGTACTTAGGTGGGAGTAATCTAAGTAGGGAAATTCCACTACTGGGCATTGCTCACCCTATCGAAGGAATATTATTTTAGGTAATGTGGATCGTATAAGACTCCAGAACAGGCCACGCTGTCTACATGTTGTGCACCCCTCAGGTGCACCCGCCGACATGTCACACAGTGGCCTCGACCAAGTGTGTCGCACAATGAGTACACTCCCAGAACCCTTATCTACAGCGTGCGACCAAATTTCGCCCTCCCTAGCCAACATGACCTGAGTCGCAAGGCGACCACCAATCCGTAACTAGAAAATTTTATTTTCTGTATTAGCTCCGACTCACCAAGCAACAAACATTTCTGCCTCCGGTCCTAAAATTTTGGGACCGAGTATCTAGGTCACTCACGGCCCCACTGAAAACCATGCCATTAAATGGCTTTTAAGCTATAAATAACATCGAGTAGGAAAATGCCCTACCTTTTTGAAATTTGTTAAAACTCCCCGATTTCGGTCTCTACTTGAAGCTCTAGCCGTGAGGATGAACTTTGCCTCTTGCTCCGACGAATGTCGACGGTCGGATCTCCGGGAAAACTAGAAAGAATGAGGGCTTCTCTCTCCTCTTCTCTTCCTCTCCCTTTCTCTCTCTCTCTCTCTCTCTATATATATATATATATATGGTATTCTCTTTTCCCTTTTTCCCTCCTCTACTGGTTGCTCCAACATGCTCAAGTGGGATGTCCTCCTCGCCATGTGTCATCCTCTCATTGGCTCTCTTGGATTGCGCCTTATCCACTTATCCTAAACTTTGGATTTCCATCCCTTTAGGTAGTATTATTATGGTCATCCATGACCTTTCATTTTTCTCTCCCATTTGACACATGACTCAATGTGAGCCCTCTAAATTAAGTACAGTGTTATGTCACTCACATCTTTGCCTCAAAAAACGTGAAATTCCAACTATCTCCTAATTCGGACAGTGGTAACTAGATTTCAAGGGCTACCATTCCAAACTAAGTGAAGTCCTCGTTTCATTATCCGGGATTAAGAAAATTAGATTTTTCACTAAATTACCGCTTTACCTTTTCATAAAATTTGAATTTTTCTTGGTTTTACAACCCTATACCACACTACAGTCCCATTGATTTAGATCTATATTTCACAAAATCGGCAGAGTCTCATTTGTTCGAGGAGCTCTACCCAATAAACAACCTGTATAACAATATATCTATGACCCATCCAGGGTCTCAACAGAGGTAGTAATGGCCACACAGGGTCCATCTATCCATATCCACAATCAATGTTTTCGTATCAGGACTGACCGGCTGGCCTGACTGTCCATCTCCGCATCAGTCACCATTTCGATCTACTCGCTGGTTAAACTGTAACGCGATCAACGGGCCAATCAGAGAACCAATGGTTCAATAGGTGAACCAATTGAACCGGTCGATTTACACGGAACCAACCAGTTCAGTAACATATATATTTAAAAAAAAAAATTACATTCAACGACGCCGCTTTGATGTTGCATCAAACGGTTATTTTAAAGATCAAAACGATGTCGTTTGATACATATAAGAAAAATTTAGAAAAGCCACCCTCTTACCTCCTTCTCGTCATTCCTACCGACCTTTACCCTAAATCCTCTTTGCACTTCTGCGTTAGATATAAACACTGACAAATTCATTTTGACATTGCTATCACCGCCATCACTTGTTTTGAGATCCGAGTGAGTCACTGAGTGTTTGATTGTTTTCTATTTTCGATTTCCAATCCCATCTCCCATGTCGAATGAATGTTTAAGGAATGTTTTTGAGTGATTTCATATTTTCTAAAGAAGAGTTTCTAAGCATGCAATAAACGAAATTTTAAATGCATGTATTTAGAGATGATCAATGGCATCGTGGTTGTTACAGCTGCATGGTTGTCTTCTCAGATTTGTGTTAGAATTGGGGTTCTTTTGTTTTTTGACTACTAGAATTTGGGGTTCATTTTAATTCCCAGGTTGGTGGGTGTTTTTTTATGTACTAGGCATATTATGATAATGCTTATGTTGTTAGCAGATATTAATGTATTGATTTTTATTGGATACTACAATATATTTCATATGTAATCTTTGAGAGTCCATGAAACATTTTGAAAGTAAACCTATAAACCGGTCTTTGTATTTAAGAATATGACCACAGTTCACCCTTTATTTTTTTTATGTAAGGTGGGCAATTTTAAAATACTGCCCCATAAGTTTGCAAATAGTGGATCTACATAAGGGATTTCATTGAATAAATTCTAGATCGAAAACTTAGTCTGTGATTTTTTAACACTATTGATTTGGAAAACCTACAGTAATAACACCTTGTATTCTGCAGCTTTTTTTTCCCTTTTCTTTCAAAGGGTGGTTTTGAACATAGCCTATTGGGGAAGGTGCTAATGGAAAAGGGAATGTTCAAGTCAATATGTTACTATAAGTAAGCCCCCATTAAGAAACATCCATATAATCTCACTAGTTCTGGTTCAATCATTTATCCATTTCATTCTAAATTAAAATGGAAATAAGGGAATATGGGTTAGTCCCTGGTTGACTCAGCTGGGTCCACCCATGACAAGGTTTGTCGACTACTCAAACACAAGTTATTTACAGATGAATCCAATTTAAACTAAACATGCTCAAAAAAGTTTGGCAATATATTTATGACCTTGTTTAAAGATGTCAGTTAGGTTTTGTAATTTCTTTCAAGGGCACATTATTGCAGTTCAATCTTCATTGTTATGCATATTCTTCATTATTTTCCCTTCTAAACTTCTTTTCATTGATGTGCACATTACGTGTTGGGATGACTATTATAGTCTATGATATTATATGTCTCAAAAGAACCCATTGTTTACTAATTGCTTGATTGTAGTTACTTCATTACATGTAACTTTGGTTGACACAATATGGTTTTGTTCCAACTATCTACATCACTATATTCAAACTTACTTTTAATGAGCATTGCTTGCTTATATGTTTTATCATCTCACATTATAGTTTTTATATCAAACTAGCTAGCTTTTTTAAATTCATTCCCTATCTTCGTGAAGAATGTAAACTTAACTTATTGGTTTTTGTGTTGATGGTTTATTTTATTCTCTTGGGAATAATTTGTGAAAGTAGAGACTAAGCATATTGGATGTCATGAGAGCCTAAAGGATGTCAACTATGCCCACGCGCCGCTGGCAGGAGAACAACACCAGAGAGTAGAATGGCACGTGGAGGCGAGTCGTTGATTAGATGGTGTTAGAGTTGATTTCGATTGGTAGATCAGGTCCTCATTAATCTAATACAATGCCATGAGTCAGATACCATGAAAAGTTCACATAAATTTTTCCTACGACGAAGTGTTCTGAGAAGTGAGGGTTCAAGCTTTCGTGATAAAGGTGAGTATTGAGCAGACACAACCACTAGATGAGCTGCCATAATGGAAACATGACAAACCCTAGCCCTATAGTTCCAATCTCTTCTATGGCTCTGATACTATGTGAAGAGGAAAGAATCTCCGATTTTCATTGATTTTACAGCTAAGAACATACATATTTATATAATGAGTGTTGTGAGAAAATAAAGGAAACGGTTGTGAGTCTAATTAAGAAACTAAAGAGAAAAGGAAAGAAGGAAAAGATTCCTGAATGGATTAGGAAACTATTATTTAACAAAGAGCAAATAAATTTGCAAAACTATATTGTCATGATGCTTCTAATGAGTGCATTGCCAACAGAGATATTGGAACATATCAGGACTCGATTTCAAATTTCATCTATGATAATAAGATAAATTTTGTTGTTTTTAGTCACATTTTGCACTATCCCTATACAAAGCATTGTTAGATCTATCATGGTTATGCTCTTGCCTAGATAAGATAACTTATTTTTATTTGTTTATTTTTTTTTGATTGGTTAGATAAGACGGAACTTTCTCAAGTCAAAACTAATCCAACCTAATTATATATTCAAAGAGGGAGGAGATCGGATTCATAAATCAAATTTACTGATGCTAAACTTAATGCAATTGTAAACTTATTGAATGCAATTTCCATAAAATGAAAGAATACAACAAGATAAGAGAGAGAAACAAAAAGCAAAATAGTTGGTTCATCAACCGCCCTATCCACTTTCTAGTTCCTTTCCTAAGTTTGATGTTTTTCCACTAATCAAAGAGCTTCCTCAATTAAAGCTCGTCAAGTCTTGTACACGTGGATTTGAGGTTCTAATAGGCCTTTTGCATAATCTTTTTTAAATGTTTTCTTAAATATTCAAACAACCGAGCACAAGGAATAAGGTGTTAGTACAGGCCAATAAATACAAATAATTTAGCTTGTGGTCAGGGCTGTAAGAAAAAATGTTGCTAGGCTTAAGTTGCTTCGAGCGGGATTTTAAAATTTTTAAATAATTTCTTTGATAGATAAGGCTCTACAACTTTATCCGACCACTTACCACTGGAGCAAGGTCCCAAAGGCTCTAGAGTGGGTCAAGTTCTGGGCTAAGAAGTCATGTTCGAAGGCTCTTTAAAAGGAGAGAGGGCTTTTTTAGCCCCCCTATGGTGCAGATAAGGGCTCAATCGATGGAGTTAGGGTTCCAATGCCTTGCCTTTGATGTTTCATATCAAGCTAATGCATGAGGCTCTGTAGAGGAAGCAACATGATTCTTAGTCAGGTAAACTTTGTTTCGATGGTCTAAGGGTGGGGAGAGGGGACTTTTTTGTTGAAAACTTTGTCCTTGGACGAGGGAACACTCGAGGGAAGGACCTGGAGTTGTTTTAATTAAATCTGATGAGGATGTGGTCGAGGAAGCCACAAAGAATTAACTGACAAGCTTCACTGAGATGAGTGGTGAGAAGGGCGTCACTTCAAAAAGCCCCGTTGGGAGCCCAACTCCAGCAAAAGCCTAATCCTTCTTATAACAAACTTATATGGTTTACCGAGTTTTGGGCTCACAGTTGATAGGAATGAGGAGGTCGCCACCATGCCTCGCCGTTAGGAGATTCAAAGCCTGAATGCTTGCTAATTATTGTAATTAAAACAAAAAGGGAAAACCAAAGCAAGTGGGAAGGAGGTGGTTTGTGTTGATTATCTAGATTATGTCCCTGTGGTCGAGGTAGTTCCTCGATGTTAGTCCTAATCGATGTGTGGATAAGTGGTGGTGCTGCAGTGCAAAGGTCTATCAGGTTTCGCCCGATTGTCAGGTCGAGGTCAGGTTTTTGTTTATCTAGGCTTTAATCGTTGTCTTGTATCAGGAGGTGGCTTTGTTGTCTCTTTCCTTCCTCGCTTTTTGTTGCTATTTGTATACCCATGTGTGCTTTGTGCATCTTTTCTAGACGCTTTAATATATTCGCTGTGTTTTTACCTATAAAAAAAGGTCTCTAGGGCTTTACGAATATTTAAACGAAGGAGTTCAAGCTCTCTTCTTAATCATATGATTGATATGCAACAATCAAACCCGTTGAATTGTAATCCATAAGCTTTGAGTAGGAGTTCCTGCATGAGTTAGTCATTAAATATATGCACAATCGCTGTTTAGTAACTCAAGGAAATTTGGTCGACGGGCCTCCCAAGCCGGGATGCTAACCTTCTCTTACTCAAAAAAAAAAAAAAAAAAGGGCCGCTGTGGATGCCTTGTGCAATTTTGAATACCCTTATTTTTGAAAAAATTGAAGTTTTTCATTAATTTCATATTAACATCATGCTATCCAATTTTCTTTAAAAGAATTGAAAGGTCAAGACTTTTAAAGAAAAAGCAAGAATTTCTTAATTCAATGTACCTAGGCCTAACTTTACTGAGGCCTAAAAGATAAATAATTTTTACCTTACTTAAAAGACTTAACATGAGAGTAAACTAGTTCTTGTTTTATGATCCCCAAATTTGTTTGGGGAAACTTTTCTATAATGCAATTTTTTCAGGTTATCAAGCGTCGTCTTTTGGCATTAAATTTGTAATATACTATTGTGGTGGCATGTTCTGAACTCAATGCTTCATGCTGACAATGGATTCTGCCACAAGCTCACACCCTAATGCAACGTAGACATTAGTGACTTATAATATGAAAATAGACATTTCATGGATAATAAAAGAAAACGAAAACAGTTATAGTGACTCCCTCTTCATCTTATTGAACTTGAACACTTAGGATATTTTTCTTTCATAGAGTGGAAAAAATGTGAAGGAAAATTGTTTTCTCATATTAGACACTATGAATATCATGTGTATAAAGGAAAAGAAGGATATTTTCCTCTCCACTTTCCTTGGAAATTATAAATGGAATTTTTTTCTTTAGAAAGTCATGGGATGTTTAGGGAAAATTCATTCCCGCGAGGTTAATTGCTTGTCCGTTAACATTTTCTTGTGAAAAATTTTCTTCTTTTCTCTCTTTTTTTTTCCCTTAAACTTCCTAGGAACTAAACATGGTGTAATAAAAGGTTGAGAAAAGTACATCTGTAAAAAGTTTTAAACTTTTTCCCCTGGACTTTTCCATGACTAACCAAATAAAAGAAATGTTTTGTATTTGTTTTACTTATTTCTTTACTTATGTTTTCCTTATAAAACAATTACCTCAATTCAAAGCTATGTTTAATGTCGAAAGGTTACAAAAAATTAATCTTAATATTTTTTTTCATGTTTGAACAATATGAAGGTAAGAAAGGAGATTCAAAGAAGACGGGGACAGGGAAGGGATGATAAAAAGATTGTCCCATTTTCTTTTGAAAGCTTACCTTATACCTAAACTCTCTTTACAATTTGGTTTGTACGCCTAACCCATTAACAAGAAGCTCTTTTCTTCCTTTGTCAATGTTAGGACTACAAAATGCCTTTCCAAAGGTCATGATGTGAAAGGTCTCCTTTTAATCTTATATGAACTTTTATTGTCAAAGGTAAAGTTGAAGTCAAATAAGTTTTTCTTACGATATTTTTTTTGATTGATAATTTTTTTTTTAATTCTTGTCCCCTCGTTGGACTTGAACTCGTCCTCCTATGCCCAACCTAACCCTTAACCATTGAGCCAGACCTTAGTAGAGAACTTTTGAGGGTTTTCATTTGAATGATTCGAATATTGACGTTGAAAATAGCGATGATGAATCACTGAATCCTTATATATTTTTAGATGGAACTCATTTAAACATTAGTTTTATAAACATAAAAAGTTGAAAACTTTAAAGATGACACATAAAGGTACTTACCAACAACACATAACTAGTTATCAAAAAAGAAAAAAAAACACATAAAAGTACATATCCCAAGTAAAATTTAAAAATAAAATTATATCGAAAGTGTAAAAAGTTTATTTTGAAGAATTATGTAATGAACCTATACATTAAACTCATATTTTGTTAAATTGTTCTTTCAAAACTCTAGTATTCAATCTTTTATATGGTATAATGATAATTTAAAATCTTAAATCCTCGTTGTCTTTCTTGGAAATTTGTTATATATTATTCTATACTTCATCCTCTGATACGAAAGTGCATCTATGCATATGAGTCTATGCAGTTTTTCCCTATATAAAAATGTGTATGGTACATGATACGCATAAAATAGAAACTACATTTTACGAGTTAAACCAAATGAATTTTACCGCTTTTTCTTTTTTTATTTATTAAAATGAGCCTCTAGAGTTGTTTTGTGTTAGTTTCTTAGTGATGGGCAAGTCTAAGTGATTTTGACTTGCCTTGGAAATTTTTTTTCACTTGGACCTGGGCTTTATCTCTTTCGTTCGATTCAACAAATTATTTTTTCTTCACGAAATACTTTTAACAATAAGATTATTTCAATATAAATAAAAACTTATATACTTTTCTGATTATAAGAAGAAAGCTGCTTCAATTTCATTTTCAAAATCAAGAAAAAATTCACAGTTATTTCCCGCTGCTGAGCTAGCTAGCTGTATGGATCTGGTAAGAACATTTATGCAAAACAGCAATTTATGATTTTGCATTCTTGTTGATCTGTTTGATATGTTACAGGTGCTAGATGAGCAGTATGGATCTGGAGGTGTTATTAGCAAGGAGTGGAGTTACTAAGCTATTACACATCCAAGATGTTTGTCTATTGCAGGTGGTATACAAAGGTAATTGTCTTTGGTTGTTATGAGATATTATGAGTCAGTTATCTTCAACTGTACTATGGCCTCTTTCTAAGCCCTTTACTTAAAAGAGCATAACTTGTCTTACTAGTCTTTGCAATTATCATTACCGGTGTTCATTGTGTTTTTTTTTCCCTATTTTGGCAAGTAAAATTGAGCTTGTTCTTGATTGTAGCAATAGTCTTTAAATGTTTCTGCTGTATTTTGGATTTCCGAGTACATATTGCTTCAGCATCATGATTTAATTAAAAATCAGTTCGGTTTGCAATGTCTAAATGAGTGACATTTGTCAATTGAACAGCTCAAATTATTGAGTTGTTTCCTTTAGTGACACCTCCTCATCATCTGAAAAATATTGATGTGATATATACTTCTCAGCCAACCACGTTCACTGGCAGAAGTGGAAGATTCTCCTGATTTGACTGCAAGCAACAAAGTAGCATTGGTTAGAAAGACCTTGCTCGATAACGGGAATCATTCTAGTTGTGTCGACTCTTTTAGGGGTGAGTTTACATTTCTGTTAAGACCTTTTACTGATTTCTGCTTGAATTATATTATCTCTGGAAAAAAGAAAAATAAAACCCATAACTGCAATTCTGATCATGTATACAGCAATGCATTATACATATTTGTTTGGAATAAATCTGGAGTTCTTTGAAATATTTTATTATTATTACTTTGTCTAATAATCGATATGGAGGATGTGAGAAATGATAAAGAACACCCGACGAATAGAGCTGCATTTTAAAAATTATTGTCTATTTTCTTGTTAGCTGTTAAAAAGAAAACCAGTAAGTTAAAAAGAAAACCAGAAGTATATATGCACAAGTTAAGCTGAGTGCAATAAACCTATTCTCTATTTTTTTGTGTCATATCCATCATCTCCTTTCCTCAGTAATATCGCTATTGCTAAAAGCAAGAAGGCTACACAATGGCGCCTTGAATGCGTATAAAAAAAAAAAGAAGCTCCACTGGATTGCTGCAAAATTCATTGTGCATTATCTAAGCCCTAGAACATCGAACAGCATAATACAATTTGCACTGCTACTTGATGGATCTTCTTAATCATCTTTAAACATGGTTGTGGATACACACACCATGCTTAAATAAGGCTAATAATCTAATAAAAGTTTGTTTCCATCTATTTAAGATGATGTAACAACAAATGTGTTCAAATTGTAAAGCTTAGAATAGAATTCAAAGAACTTCATCAGTTTCTCATGGAAGAAGATTTGGTGTTAAATTAAAACCAGAGACAAACTTGTATGTATTTCATTCAAATGATCAGGTAGTAAAGTACTCATCTTTTGGTTTTATTTATTTTTCCCTGCGAGATCTACTTTCTTAAGATATACCAGCGACGAGGACCTCTGTTGTTCTAATGTCAAGCTTGACTAAGATTAATTAGTTGGGGGCATTTACGAATCTTTAAATAGTGACTCTGTTTGAGATTCAGTTGTCATATTTGTAGATGTGCATTCCACTACTTTGTTTGTCTCTGTTGTATCGAGCAGTTGGCCTTCTTGATTATAGATGCTACACTTTTTCTTTTTAGGCATAGTAGATGGAAAGGTTCTGGCGAGGTGGGAGCTATTAGCAAACAAGGACCAAGGAGTGGGAGGGGAAGACAGTAGTGTGATACTGGCTAAAAGCTATTCTATTCTGTTATAATTTGTGTACAGGGCCGGCCCTTACTTTATAGGGGCCCTAGGCTATTTTTTTTTTGGGCCCTATTATAAATATATATATATATATAAGTTAAAAATAAAAATTTTATTGAACAAATATATTCAACATTACATAAAAATTTCTTTGTAAGTTTATTCTACAAGCATTTTTAGATAAAATCAATAATTAAACTATTAAAATCAATTTGTTCTAGCATATGTTTTTCAATAGGCAGTGTAATCCATTCAATCTTTCTTGTGACATTGTTGATCGAAGGTATGATTTGATTAACTTCAACTGAGAAACTTCTTTACGCAGAGGCAAGCTATGCTTGGTATAGTCGATAGTATTAGGCCAAATCATACATTTAGGCAGTGTCATTTTGAATGGTCTAGCAACGATTCTTTCTTTTAATTATAAGCTTTGGTATGAAATCTTTAGCTCAAGAAAATAATAACTCATCCCCCATCAATATCAGGTTCGTGTATGTCTCAAAATTTTCAATCTTATCACAACGAGACTTCAAACAATCATCATCTATGATATGTAACTTAGTAATAAAATCAAAATAAAAAATCCAAAAATATCTTCATATATTTAAAAATTGATTTCAAATCTACTAGTAAGTGAAAGAAATAAGCGATCAATTATATATGAAATAATCAACTCTATAAGATTCTTAATTTGAATGTAATCTCTTCACTAGCATTTTCATCGGGCTAACTGTAAATATCGCTTTTCTGAAATGCTTAAGGAGTTTCAGAATTTTCATGAAGCGGCAATTTCTTTAGCAATAATCTTATCAGATTCAAATAAGTTTCTCTATAGGTCTCAAAGAAGAAATAAGTGCTTTCAAATGACAAATAGCGGCATCCTTAATATCTTTATTTTGCAACATTTGCTCATTCTATTAATAGCGAGATAAAATATTGTACAAATAACCATGCCAAATAAGAATTCAAAATCCATGATATCGACAATAAACTTTTATCATCCTGAATGTCGCTAGGATCATCCTTGTTTCCACCAAAGTGAGTTAAGCGACTTTTTAATTTGCAGGTTGAAATCTTATTGCCTTAACACATTCAACTTGACTTTCCCAACGTGTCACATGATAGCGGCTTAAGAGTCGAGCAGCACACATTATCTTGCAAAATTTTCCATCGCTTTTGTAAGAAGATGAAAACAATATATATATGCATTGTACAATTCCAAAAAAAGATTTAGCCTTTAGACAAGAATTTGCCATATCACAAAGTGCAAGATTAAGACTATGACAACCACATGGTGTGTAGAAAGCTCTTGGATTTACTTCTAATACTTTTTTTTGTACACCTTTATGCTTTCCTTTCATATTCGAACCGTTATCATAACCTTGACCTCTTAAATCACCAAGATCAAGTTCAAGTGTTCTTAAAGCATTTATTAATTCAATAAAATAATCCCTTGTCTGAGGTATCCTCCACTTCCGAAATCTAAGAGAACTCTTCCTACCTTAGCTGGACTTGCGAGACATCCACACATCGTATTGTGAGACATTTGTTCTTCATGACTTTATATCACGGTGTCTGATCAAGTATAATGAAAATATTTGCTTCTCTTTTTAATAATCTCGAGTCTTTATTTCACTTGCCGACTATAAGTATAAATTCATTTTGAATTTTGCTGAGCTAGATAATGATAATGGGTATATTTTTCTGAATCCAGCCGGAGGTGTTCTCGTGTGGATCAAACTCAACAATCATTTCAATTACTTACCCAGAAATTTCCATTATTTTCTTCATAAATTTTCAGTATTCCGTGAAATGCCAAATTATTCTTGCAAAGAAAGCCAACAAACTATTCTCCGCAAAACTTGTCTCCAATGTTTTCTATCTTTGTTAATTTGATCTTGTAATGCTTTCAATTGTCAAATTCTTTTATTCTCCTTTACAGTTCAATCCATCTTCTCATGTTACGCATGGTAACCATTACTAGTTTCATGACTTTTGAGCCTATAACTGATATTTTTCCAATCATTAGTTCCTTCATTAGCTAATTGAAAAGTATTTTCCTCTTGCTTAAATAACTTACAACAAAAGAAAAATACTTTATCCAATGAAATTGAGTAAACCAACAATTTTATGATAGTCTTCTCACCATTTGATAAATAACGAGTGTAATGTGTAAAAGAGAAATGCCTATTTTCCGAGTCTTTAGGAAAATTATCCACTTTTACTTTAGAAGGACCTCTTTTCACCAACATGTCCTATTAAATTTTGTTCGATAATTTCAATTTCTGAATCTGTAATGTCTAAAGGCAAAGACAACATGTGTATCTAAATCATCTTGTTGTTCATTCATATTTCCTCAAATTATCATCTTTGCTCATTACTATTTCCACATTCTTCAAAATTTCTTGTTCACAATCATCCAAATCTTCTTTATTTACTAAATTCTCCCCCTCTTCATTAATATATTTTTCATCTTGAACCTTCTCATATATTTCCTTGTCAACATTACTTGTATTACTAAGAAATTTGTCCATAGCTCCCACTTGAGATTGTAAAAACTCCTCAGTTTTTCTTTTCTTCTTTCTTTTTTCATATCCAGACAAATAATTTCTAGTAGACATAATAACTCAATTCAATATCAATTCAAGATCAAACTTTAAATTAGATCAATAATGATAGAACTTGATGAGAGAATCTTGATAAATTTGATCAAACGAACATGTCTTCTTTCTTCAGATTGAACTGCATAATAAAAATATAAAACTAACAAAATTATTATTTGATAAAAATATAAAATAATCAAATAAAAATACGTTAAAAAATAAATAATAAATTATTTCATACCTATGATCAGATTACTGAAGATTTTTGTCTGTTTGTTTTTGCTCCGATAAAAAGAAGGGACTCTAATTTTTGAAAGAGAAACCTAATATTTTTTTAGCAGGCTTTGGATGTTGAAAAGAGTGTTTAACTTTTTTAACAAAAATAAAAAGAAGCCATCGCATAAGTAATCGCGATTTGAAGGAGTTTGCAAAAGACATCATTTAATGAAATTAGGGCCCATGTGAGACTTCCTTTATTGTATTTAAAGTGGGAGTCTTTTTGAGGCTTTATTGCATTTAACGTGAGTTTTTTGAGGCACATTAACAACCAAATTTTTATTATATTTAATTAATTATAAATTATAATATATATAATATTTTATTATTTCAAAAGGCCCACTAAAGGTAGGGCTAAACGTGACCTACGCCTATCGGGGCAGTCTTGTTTGTGTATTTAGTGGTTTTATTTGATTTTTCACCCACCCTCTTATTACGGTAAGATTCTGGCCCGAATAATGGCCAGTTGAGGATTCAACCGCCCCCTGTCGGAGGGAGAATTGAATTTGGTTTGAATTAAGGTACTTTTTATCACATTCATTCATTCATGTGTATGTGTATGTGTACGAGTATGTGTGTGTATGTGTATGTGTGTAGATTAAAAAAAAAAGGTGATAATTTACAATTGCTTCGTGGATATATTAAGGTTATGTTCAAAAATAGCTTATAATTTGATGTTTGATTAAATAAAATTTTGTTTTCTGAGTTGAAATTTTTAATTAGCTTAGGATTACTTTCTTTTAATAAAACTATATTTTTTGGGCGAGGGATTTCCCTTTAGCTTTGATTTTCTATATGGTCGTTGAAGAGATCCCAAACTTGGCCTTCCCTTTAGTAGGGTTGAGCCTATTATAATGAGTCAAAATCCTAAAATTGACAATAATTAGAGAATTTTTGTTGAGGCCCTCAATGTTTTACTAAGAGCATGTTTCAAGACGAAAATATTGGATATCGTTGGCTACCGCCACGACATCGAAAATTGAAAGTCGGTTGGAGCAAATATAGAGAAAATATTGGAAAAATCGTCGATATATCGAATGTCCACAACATGCGCGTGGACTTGAAATTCCATGATCAAACCGGTAAAAAAAAGTAGCGATATATTATCGATATAATGCCATATTCCATTAAATTATCATCATTTTGAATTTAACGCCCCTAAAATTTTGCCTTGATACTCACAGAATTCATTATCATGATGCAAATTGGCTTAAATTTTACCGTGATACTCACAGAATTCATTATCACGATGGAAATTTGTTATATAAAAAAAGGAAAATAAAAATTATAGAATTTAAATACTAGGTATCCACGAGTAAACTTGGAAACTAAGTATTGCCTTGGCCTACAGATCGAGCACCTCCCTAAAGGAATTTTCGTACACCAGTCAACCTACTTGAAGAAGGTTTTGGAGATATTTTATATGAATAAATCTCGTTCGCCAACGCAGCGATCGTTGTCAGGTCCCTTGAGTGGATAAGGACCCATTAGGACCTAAAGAATCTGAAGATGTTTTGTTAGGACCATGGTTCCTTACTTGAGTGCCATTGGAGCATTACTTTATCTCGAAAATTGCACTGGCTTTGATATTGCATTTTAAATAAACTTGCTATCAAGGTTTAGTGCTTATCCTACAAGGAGGCATTGGAATGACATTAAGCATTGTGAAACCCCGAGAAAATCCAATTTTCTCAAAAATGTCAAAATCGTAATTTCGGTAAAAATCCGAAATTTTTCTAGATCTCAGATGACAAAACGGATAGTTAGAATCATCTGTGAAATTTTCTACATCAATTTCGTGAATTAGAGACGGTCGAATTTGCACGTTTACCGAGGAAGCAGCGTCGTGTATGACGCAGGCGCATTTTAGTGGCACCACGAGATGCCACGTGTCAAACTCTTATTCAGTCAAGTTGAGCTCAAGGTGGGACCCACGTTGACACATGGCATGATGCCATTGGGTAGAAAAATCAAAATAATGACAAATGGGGACATGGATGGCATTTTTGAAAGTTAAATGAGGAAGAAGACAAGATAGCAAATAGTGACCTTCTCCAAAATTAAAGAACAAAACGTCTGATGGGAGAAATGCAGGGTGTTAAAAAATGGCTTAGGTTTTGTGATTTTTTTAGAGAGAGAGAGAGCACCTTCTATACAAGATCCGGAGACAATCGGACCGTTGGATTTCGGGAGACGAAGGAGGAAGGCGTTACACGCGAGGGAGGCCGGCGCGTGGGCTCCGGTTTCTTGGATTTTCGACAAACTCCATGAGGTAGGGGTTTCATCCTACTTGTTTTACACTTTATTTAAGTGCTTTGTTGATGTTTGTGTTGAATTGAGGCCGTGAGTGGCCGTTTGATCGGTCCCAAAACTTGGGACCGAATTGTTGGAAATTTTAGAGACTTTTTGGACTGTCCGTGACAGTCCAGAAACTGATTGGGCTGTTTGTGTTGAAAATTAAGCAATAAATCATGTATTGATGTGTAGGAGGCCGGATATGGCCGTGGAAATCGGTTTCAAAAAGTGGAACAAATGGTGGATGAGTGGGCTGCCACGGACAGCCCACATGCTCTGTTTTTGGGACTGTTAAAATCAGTCCCGGGTTTGTGTGAATTGGACCAAAATCGTCCATATGTTGTGTGCTTGAGTTGTTGAAATGAATGGCTTGGTATGTGTGGAAATAGATAGGTTAAGACATGATTTTAATGTGTTAACACAATGACACAATTATATGAATAAAATTGTGTTGTAGCCATTGGAGATGATATTGTAAATTGCCTTTCAGTGAGCTAAATTGGAGTGATGGTTGATGTGTTCAATTACATGTGTGTAATTGCTTAGTTGATTAATATGCATGTGACATATTGTATAAATGGTTTTGAAAATGGCATAATGCATTTCATATGCAACCCAGGTAACTAGAAGTTAGGTGTGAGTGCATGACATGGATTTTGTAAGCGGGCATGTTTGCGAAGAGATTTCACGGGATGATATTCGGGAGGTGGGTTGGGAGATGGGCCAACGGATCATTTCGGATGAGGACCATGGCGTTTCGGAAGCTCACTGACCAATTCGCCTCGGAGGGTAGTCAGTATTTTTCTGAAATATTTCAGTGGTATATTTTCCAACGACAAGATTTGTTTTGAAAATGATTATTTTCTCATACATGGCTTAGGCAAGTGTGGAGTGAGTCGGTCAGGGACTCGTGACATGGGGTGATCATGTAGACATTCAAGTAGGATCAACGTATTTACTTAGTGTGTGTTTACTTTGGAGCATTGCATATGCACTTAGGTGGAGAGTAACCCATTTGGGTTGATTCCACTATTGAGCATTAGCTCACCTGTCGAGGATTATATTTTTTCGAATGCAGGGAGGCGCTCGAGGAAAACTGACTCATTTAGAGGCTGATTTTGAAGAAGCCGGTTTGTGGCTTTGATGGTTTTTGGACATAACATGTATTAGAATTGTAGATTTTAATATATGTTTGTATAAAAGTGTAATCAACTATTGAATTATTGGGAGATAATTGGAGAATAGTTGTGATATTTGTTTTTATGAGTATTGGTTTATAGACGAGGCATTTTACTCGGGTATGAGTCTCGCGTCGAGATATATAAATTTTTCGCGGGTGTGGGTAGTCAACGGACACCCGGGTTTGAGGCGTCCGCGGTAGGTATAGGCTAAAGTAAGCGATTACGCCCAGGACTCGGTGGAGTGTAGTTATAAGTTTAGTCATGATACAAGCTTCCGCGGCAATTTATCAGAGCTAAGGTAAACGATTACCTTGGGAGCTCGGTGGGTGTAGTTATAAGTTTAGTCCTGATACCAGCTTCACAGCTTGGTATCAAAGCTTAGGTATACGAATACCTAGGGAGCTCGGGTTTGGGTATCCATCACCACTTGGGTGGTTTGATGTAGAGTATAGGTATATGAAAAACCTAGAGAATGAGGGCTTGGGCTTAGGCCATAGTCGTGTAAGAGCATCACAACTAGGTGTGGTTCGATGTCGAGTTTTGGTATGAGATCACCTAGGAAATCACGAGACAAAACTAGGACACTGCATGCATGTGTTTGATGTGTTTGTGTGGTTGATGAATTAGTTGTGTGAAAAATATCCACCTTGAATGATGTGTGATCATGTATTGTGTATGGTTTTGTGTGCTTAGTGGTTGGCACCTAGGACAACCATGATGTGGGAAGTTTTAGAAGTTTTTTATGGTGTGTAAAGAAACTGGAACAAAAAGGAGAAATAAAATAAATTTTTATCAATTTATTTGGTTGTGGATGATGAAATCAAATTTTAATAAATTTGAAATGGAACACTAGTTAGTGTTGTCTAAAGAGCTTTAAAGAGTACGGATAAAATTCCCGAATTTAAATGAAAAAAATGTATATATATAATAAATAAACAAAATAAATTTCAAGAAATTTATTTGGGCTATTGAGAAATGAAAACAAAATGAGGTGGATAAAATTTTTGGTTTTACAGTGAGCAAAAACTGGAACAAAATGAAGAAATAAAATAAATTGGAATAAATTTATTTGGTTTAGAGGTAAAGAAATTTAATTTTTAAGGTTTTACAGTGTAAAACTGAAGAAAATTAAATAGCTAGAACCCCCCACTAAATTTATTTGGGTTGTTGGAAAATGAGAAGAAATTTTAAAGTCAAGAAAATAAATTTTTTTTAAAATTATTTGGTTATGAGGTGAGAAAATAATTTTCTAAGGTTTTATGTGGTGTAAAACTGAATAAAAGTGAAGAAAATAAATTTTTAGAAATTTATTTGTGTATTCTGGAAAAAAAAATGAAAAAAAATGAAGAAAATAAATTTTTAGAAATTTATTTGAGTATTATAGAAAAAATAAATAAAAAAATTTGGAGTGCAAGCGGATTTTAGACTCTTTTATGAGCAATATTAATGAAAAATATATATATTTTGTATTGCAAGGTTCAATTGTGTACAACCTTGAGGTTGTGTAGTGGCTAGTGATTGTATGTGCAAGAGATGGAGAAATTGTATTGCAATATGGTAGGCTGAAGAGCTTGAAGGGATAGAAATTGTATTGCAATACACTAAGTGTATTGTGACATGAAAAGAGATGAATTTGTAAGAGGCATTGTATTGCAATACACAAAATTGTATTGTAGAGAAGAAGGCTTGAGGGTTGAGTTTGAATTGCAATACATGAAATTGTATTGCAAGAGTTGGCTAGTATGGCAATGGAAAGGGATTGTATTGCAAGACTACCAAGTGTATTGCCATAGGTTGGTGGCTAAGGAAGTGTATTGCAATATAACTTGTAGGTTAAAATTTTTATTGCAATACACCTTTGTGTATTGTGAACAAAAGGATTTGGGGTTGAGAAGTGTATTCTGATACAATTTTGTATTGCGATATGATAACATACAGATTATTGTGAGCGATAACAGTCAACGGTCAACTATGAGCGATAACGATCAAAGCGAAGTGAACAATAAACCTTGGCCAGTCAGCTAATGAACGATAAATTCGAAATAAAAAAATTTCTTCCCACTAGGATGTAGGAGATTTGATTTTTAGAATCGAGTTCTTAGCAGGCGTGGTGGACCTTGGGGGTGATAGGCGTATTGGTTGTTAATGTCATTCTTGACATGTATGAGTTAACCGACCATCGGGTTGTAGTGTCGTGACCTTACTTAGGATTTGTCATGCAGAGCCTTGGTCTTGGAGTTGGGTGAGGTTACGTATGCATGTGGTTGGATGCGTATGTGCGTGGAATTTGGGACGAAATTCTTTTCAAGAGGAGAATGTGAAACCGAGAAAATCAATTTTCTCAAAAAAGGGCCATCGTAATTTGGTAAAAATCGAAATTTTCTAGATCTCGGATAATGACGGACCATCGTTAGAATCGTCTCGTGAAATTTACCTACCACATTGAATTTGGTAGCCGAGGCCGATTGGAATTTACCGTTTTTCGAGCAGCGTCGTCTTAGGTTGCAAGGCATTTTGAGTGGCACATAGGATGCCATGTGTCAAACTCTAATTCAGTCAAGTTGAGCTCAAGGTGGGACCCACGCTGACACATGGCATGATGCCATTGGGTAGAAAAATCAAAATAATGACAAATGGGGACATGGATGGCATTTTTGAAAGTTAAATGAGGAAGAAGAAACTTAAGATAGCAAATAGTGACCTTCTCCAAAATTAAAGAACAAAACGTGCAGTAGGAGGAGAAATGTGCAGAATTCAAAAATGGCTTAGGTTTTGTGATTTTTTAGAGAGAGAGAGAGCACCTTCTCTCTAAGATCCCGGACAATCGGACCGTTGGATTTCGACGGAGCAAGAAGGAAAGCTGTTCTACGCGGAGAGGGCAACGTGTGGGCTCTGGTTTCTTGGAGTTTCGACAAACTCCATGAGGTAGGGGTTTCATCCTACTTGTTTTACACTTTATTTTAGTGCTTTGTTGATGTTTGTGTTGAATTGAGGCCGTGAGTGGCCACGATGAATCTGAGGCAGGACGGGTGATAAATTTAGAGACTTTTGGGTATATTGATCCGAAACTGATTGGGCTGTTTATTATTGAAAATTAGGCAATAAATCATGTATTGATGTGTAGGAGGTCGGATATGGCGTGAAATCGGTTTAAGTGGAACAAATGGTGGATGAGTGGGCTGCCACGGACAGCCCACATGCTCTGTTTTTGGGACTGTTAAAATCAGTCCGGGTTTGTGGTGGACCAAATCGTCCATATGTTATTACTTGAGTTGTTGGAAATGAATGGCTTGGTATGTGTGGAAATAGATAGGTTAAGACATGATTTTAATGTATTTAACACAATGACACAATTATATGGAATAAAATTGTCATTGTAAGCCATTGGAGATATTGTAAATTGCTTTCAGTAGGCTAAATTAGGTGATGGTTGATGTATTAATTACATGTGTGTAATTGTAGTTGATTGAAAATATGCATATTGACATATTATAAATGGTTTTGAAAATGGCATAATGCGTTTCATATGCCTTTGAGTAACCTAGTTAGGTGTGAGTGCATGACATGGTTACTGTAAGCGGGCATGTTGCGAAATTTCACGGGATGATATTCCGGTGGGTTAGGAGATGGGCCAACATATCATTTCGGATGAGGACCATGACTATTTCGGAAAGCTCACCAACCAATTCGCCTCGGAGGGTAGTCCCATATTTTCTAGAGATATTTGTTGGTATATTTTTCAAGAACAATAGGATTTGTTTTGAAAATGATTATTTTCTCATACATGGCTTAGGCAAGTGTGAGTGAGTCGGTGAGGACTCGTGACATGGGGTGATCATGTAGACATTCAAGTAGGATCACGTATTTACTTGAGTGTGTGTTTACTTTGGAGCATTGCATATGCACTTAGGTGGAGAGTAACACATTTAGGGTGATTCCACTACTAAGCATTAGCTCACCCTGTCGAGGGATTATATTTTTCAGGTACAGGGAGCGCTCAAGAAGACAACTCATTTAGAGGCTGATTTTGAAGAAGCCGGTTTGTGGCTTTGATGGTTTTTGGACATAACATGTATTAGAATTGTAGATTTTAATATATGTTTGTATAAAAGTGTAATCAACTATTGAATTATTGGGAGAATGGTGGAGAATAGTTGTGATATTTGTTTTATGAGTATTGGTT